>SZWC01002592.1:94348-186991 GCA_023375785.1 Penium margaritaceum | reverse complement strand
CTCACAAAGGTTTTTAGGCCTTCTTCCTTTGTTGACATGTGTCATGCACCCCAAACTTAATCAGGCATACACTTCACCTTCAAGAGTACTAACGCCTTAGCATTACATCTCAAGAAGAGCTCAAGTCGTTAATACGGAAGAGAGCATCAAGCAAGGGTTAATTGATCAGCATGCAAGACAAGTCATTTTATGGCTGTCTGTCCAGTCCTAGAACTCAAAAGCACATTCCTGGGAAGTGGCCTGAACCAGCCACTTCACCAATAGACTTGCACTGTGGGCTTGACACATAAGCATCCTAGTGTCAAGGTGACAGACCAACCATGTAGCATCCAAGAAGCTACGGACTTTCTTTCTTGGAAGCTTCCACAGCAAACAAGATGTGCATGGGGCCAGGATTGAACTCGTGACCTCTCACTTGGCCAAATCAACAAAATGGCCAAGGTAACCACTCACCCATATGGTGTACTCACAGGTCATATCTCACATGAGACAGAGCATAGTTGAGTCACATCACAACGGATCCAGGGGTCATACCTCCACAAGGGGCAGAGCATTCCTGATCCATCCTACAATACTGAATAAGGTGCAAAAACAATNCAGAGGAGGAGGTATTGCGGAAGGTGCCACTGCTCCGTGAGGCAAAGGCAGCCATGTTTGCTTCACTGCTGCTACGACGCATGGCTTCATTTTGCACATACTCAGAGACGGTGGTGTAAGAAACTAGATCTTCAGTCCACCCTCCAATCACCGTTATCATGGGGCCCCAACTTTCCGGCAGCGTCATCAGAAAAATCATGGCCTGCATGTCGGATTTTAGGTCCCACCCCATGCCGGTGGCTTGTTGCAAGAGCGTCTCAAATTTCTGCATAAAGGTGGAGACATCCTCCCTTTCACCAAGTCTCATGCTGATGAGATTTTGTAGAATGAAGAGACGGTTAGCAAGTGAAGAGGACTGAAAGACCTTGCCAAGTTTGGCGCATGCCGCGGCTGCCACTGTACAACCGCTGATGTGTGAAAGGACTGAGGGTTGTATAGAGGATACAAGAATGGCGAGAGCCTTCTTGTTCAGCTTGACCCATGCCACAAGATCAGTACTCTCCTCCTTTGGTGCTGGGATAGTTCCGTCAAAACATCCTAGCAGATCTCTGTCATCCATGATGATCTCAAACTGCCACTTCCAGAGCGCAAACCCCTCTCCATCAAATTTGAGGATGGGTGAATGATTCCCTGGTTTCCCTGTCCCTGCCATCCCTACAACTACAACTGCTACAGCTACTGCACCTGTTGTTGATGCCGATGAACCTGTGTTTGAGGCCGTTGTAGGCTGTTGGTGAGAAGAGGCAACTGCTTCCCCTGTTCACGTTGACCGTTGCAAGCAGATGTAGGCTGATGTAGGCTGATGTAGGCTGATGTCAGCTCCCAAGGTAGAAAGGTGCAGATGTGTTGCATTCCCCTCCTGNGAACTCGTGACCTCTCACTTGGCCAAATCAACAAAATGGCCAAGGTAACCACTCACCCATATGGTGTACTCACAGGTCATATCTCACATGAGACAGAGCATAGTTGAGTCACATCACAACGGATCCAGGGGTCATACCTCCACAAGGGGCAGAGCATTCCTAATCCATCCTATAATACTGAATAAGGTGCAAAAACAATCAACAGCAAGTAGGATGCAACTAGGGCGTGAGTAGGGAACAACTAGGGTCTAATCATGGGGCAACTGGGGTGCAAGTAGGGTGCAAGTAGGGTGTAGCTAAAGCATAACGAGGTGGAAGTAGGGCACACGTAGGACGCGAGTAGGGCTGAACTAGGGTGCACCTAGGGCTCAAGTAAGGCACAACTAGTGCGTAGCTAGTGCCGAACTGAGGCGCAAATAGGATGTAACTCGGACACAAGTCGGGCGCAACTAGGGCGCAGTTACAGTACAGCTTGGGCGCAGGTAGGGTACAACTAGCACGCAACTAGGGTGCAACTAGGGCAAATTTGGACACAACTAGGACGTAGCCATTGTCCAACTGAGACGCAACTAGGGCGCAACAAGGGCGGAAGTAAGGAGCAACTAGGAGGCAAGTAAGGCAGAATTAGGGCGCAACTAGGGTACAACTAGGGCACAATGAGGGCCTAGGTAGGGCGCAACTAGGGCACAACTAGGGCGTAGCTATGACGTAAATAGGTAGCAAGTAGGGTGCAAGTAGGGTACAAGTAGGGTGTAACTAGGGTTCAACCAATGCGCAACTAGGATGTAAGTAGGGTGGAAGTAGGCCCCGAATAGGGCTCAACCAGGGCACAACTAGGACGCAACTAGGGCACAAGTAAGGCACAACTAAGGTACAACTAGGGCACAACTAGCCCGCAACTAGGGCCTAACTCCGATGCAACTAAGGTGCAACTAGGGAGATACTAGGACGCAACTAGGTCGCAAGTGGGGCACAAGTAGGGCGCAAGTAGGGCGCAACTAGGGCACAACTAGGGCGCAACTAGGGCATAGCTAGTGTCAACTAGGGTACAATTTGGGTGCAAGTAGGGTGCAACTAGGGTACAAGTAAAGTGCAACTACAGTGTAAGTAGGGCGCAACTAGTGTGCAACTAAGGTGGGACTAGGGCGCAACTAGGGTGCACCTAGGGCACAACTAGGGTACAACTAGGGTGTTGCTAGTGCCCAAGTGAGGCGCAACTGGGACTCAACTGGGGTGCAAGTTGGGCGCAACTATGGGGTAAGTAGGGCACAACTAAAGTGCAAGTAGGGGGCAAGTAGTGCGCAACGAGGGTGCAACTAGGGTTCAACGTCTAGGGCGCAACTAGGGTACAACTAGGGCCCAAGTAGGATGCAAATAGGTCACAACCAGGGCTCAACTAGGATGCAACTAGGACGTAAGTAGGGCCCGAATAGGGCTCAAGTAAGTCACAAGTAAGGTGAAAGAAGGGCGCAAGTAAGGCGTAAGAAGGACAAATCTAGAGCGTAACAAGGACGCAACTATGGCGCAAATAGGATGCAACTAGGGTGTAACAAGGAAGTAGCTAGGGCCCAACTGAGGTGCAACTAGGGCGCAACTGGGTCCAAATAGGGCGCAACTAGGGCCCAAGTAGGGCGCAAGTATGGCCCAAGTAGGACACAACTAGGGTGCAACAAGGGTGTAGCTAGTGCCCAACTGAGACGCAACTAGGATGTAACTTCAGCGCAACAAGGGCGCAGGTAAGGCGCAACTAGGGCGCAAGGAGGGCGCAAGTAGGGCGTAACTAGGATTCAACTAGGGCTCAACTAGAACGCAACTAAGGTGGAAGAAGGGTGCAAGTACGGTACAAGTAGGGTGCAACAAGGGCTTTACTAGGGTGCAACCAGGGCACAAGTAGTGTGCAACCAAGGCGCAACTAGGGCACAACTGGGGCATAAGTAGGGCGCAACTAGGGCAAAACTAGGGCGCAACTGGAGCATAAGTATGGCGCAACTAGGGCACAAGTAGGCAGCAAATACAGCGCAAGTAGGGCACAACTAGGGCACAACAAGGACGTACCTAGGGTGTACCTAGTGCCTAATGGAGGCGCAACTAAGGCGTAACTAGAGCACTACTAGAGCACAACAAGGGTGTAAGCAAGACATACTTCGAGCCCAAGTAGACCTCAAGTAGGAAGTAAGTAGGACACAAGTAGGGCACAACTAGGACACAACTAGGACGCAAGTAGGGTAAAAAAAGGGTGCAAGTGGGGTGCAATTAGGGCACAATTTGGGTGCAACTAGGGCACATCTAGAGTATGAATAGGGAGCAAGTAGGACGCAACGAGGACACAACAAGGACGCAAATAGGGTGCAAGTACGGCGCGACTAGGGAAAAACTTGGGTGCAAGTAGGGCGTAGGTAGGGTGCAACTAGGGCGCAAGAATGGTGCAACTGGGGTCCAACTAGGGCTCAACTAGGGTGTAGCTAGTGTCGAATTGAAGTGCAACTAGGGCGCAACTAGGGCACAACTAGGGCGCAAGCAGGGCACAACTAAGGCACAAGTACAACGCAAGTAGAACGTAACTAGGGCGCAACTAAGGCGCAACTAGGGTACAATTAGGGCAAAAGTAGGGCGTAACTAGGAAACAACGAGGGCGCAACTAGTGTGAAAGCAGGACACAAGTAGGGCACAAAGAGGGGACAACTAGGGTGCAGGTAGGGCACAACTAGGGTGCAAGAAGGACGCAACTAGGGCACAGGAAGGGCGCAAGAACGGCGCAAGTAAGGCGGAACTAGGGAATACCTAGGGCAAAACTTGGGCACAACTAGGGCGTAACTAGTGTCCAACTAAGGCGCAACTAGGGCGCACCTAGGGTGCAAGTCGGGCGCAACTAGGGCGCAAGTAGGGCACAACTAGGACACAAGTAGGGCACAAGAAGCGCGCAACTAGGGTACAACTAGGGGGCAACTAGCGCGTAGCTAGTGCCCAACTAAGGTGCAACTAGGGCCCAAGTAGGGTGCAACTAGGGCGCAACTAGGGCACAAGTAGTGTGCAACCAGGGCGCAACCATGGTGCAAGTAGGGCGCAAGAAGGGCGTAAGCAGGGCGCAACTAGAGCACAAGTAGGGCGCAAGTAAGGCACAAGTAAGGTGCATGTTGGGCACAACTAGGATTCAACTAGGGCGTAACTAGCAGGCAAGCAGGGGGCAGGTAGGTCCCAAGTAGGGCACAACTAGGGCGCAACTAGGGTGCAACTAGGACATACCTAGTGCCCAAGTGACGCACACAAAGGGTACAACTAGGAAGTAAGTAGGGCACAAGTAGGGTACAACTAGGGTGAAAGTAGGGCACAAGTAGGGTGCAAGTAGGTTGCAACTAGAACGCAACAAGGGCTCAAGTAGGACGTGAGTAGTGTGCAACATGGGCACAAGTAAGGTGAAATTAGGACACAAGTAGGGTGCAACTAGGGCGCAACAAGGGCGCTACTAGGGTGCAAGTAGGGCGCAACTAGGGTGACACTAGGGCGCAACTTGAACGCAAGTAGGGCCCAAGTAGGACACAAGTAGGTTGCAACTAGGGTGCAACTAGGGCACAACTAGGGTGCAAGTAGGGTGCAAGTAGGATGCAAGTAGAGCACATGTAGGGCACAACTTGGGCGCAACTAGGGCATGGCTAGTACCCAACTGAGGCGCAACTAGGGTGCAGCTAGGGCGCAAGGGTGCACGTAGTGCACAAGGAGTACACAAGTAGGGCGCAACTAGGGTGCAACTAGGGTGCAACTAGGGCATATCTGGTGCCCAACAATGGCACAACTAGGGCACATGTAGGGTGCACCAAGGGTGCAACTAGGGCGCCACTAGGGCGCAAGTATGGAGCAAGTACAGTGCAACTAATGGGCAACTAGGGCACAAATAGGCAGCAACTAGGGCATAGCTAATGTCCAACTGAGGTGCAACTTGGGCGCAACTGGGACGCAACTAGGGCGCAAAAAGGACACAAGTATGGCGCAATTAGGCTGCAACTAGGCTGCAAGTAGGACGTGAGTAGGGCACAAGTAGGGTACAACTAGGACGCAACAATGGCGCAACTAAGGCACAACTAGAGTGCAAGTAGGTTACAAGTTAGGCGCAACAAGGGCATAGTCAAGGTGCAAATATGGAGAAAGTAGGGTGCAAGTAGGGTGCAACTAGGGCACAACTAGGGCGCAACTCAGGTTCAAGTAAGGCGTAAGTAGTGCGCAGGTAGGGCACAACTCGGACGCAACTAGGACACAAGTACGGCGCAAGTACGGCGCAACTTGGGCGCAACCAGGGTATAACTAGGGCGTAATTAGGACGAAACTATGTCCTATGTAGGGCGTAGCTTGTGCCTAACTGAGGCGCAACCAGGGCTCAAGTAGGGCGCAAGTGTGCCGGCTTTGCAAGGCACTCTACAGACTGAAGCAAGCGCCACTCATGTGGTACCTGATAATGGACGGCTTCATGGCCGAGCTTGGTTTCAAGCGGTGCAAAGCGGATCAGAGCGTGTACGTGCGGAAGCAGCCAGGGTTCCAGCAGATCGTGGTCCCTTACGTGGATGACCTTATCCTTGTGTCATCGGACATGGAGGAGTTGGTGAACCTGAAGCGGCAGCTGGACGGTCGGTTCAAAATGACCGGCATGGGCAAGCTCAAGTACTACCTCGGCGTCGCCATCATGAGGGACCACAAGGCATGTACGCTTGAGATGGGGCAGGCAACGTATGTGCAAGAGGTGCTCCGCCGCTACAACATGGAGGAGTGCAACCCCATCGGCACACCCATGACCACCACATGCGAGTTGAGCTCAAGCATGGGCCCTAGCGCGGACAAGGAGAAGGAGGAAATGGCAGGTGTACCATACCAGTCCGCGGTGGGGAGGATCATGTACACCATGGTGGCAACGCAGACCAACCTGGCCTTTGTAGAGGGCCAGGTGAGCCGCTACGTTGTTGACCCCGGACCACTGCATTGGCAAGCGGTGAAGCGGATCCTCCGCTATCTCGAGGCGACAAAACAGTCGCGGCTCGTGTTTGGAGGAGGAGCGCGTGACGACTCCCTTGAGTTGGTCAGCTACTCAGATGCCGACTCGGCTGGTGATGTGGATGACAGAAAATCAATGTCGGGGTACGTGTTTATGCTTGGTGGTGTACCAGTTTCATGGGCTAGCAGGAAGAAGGACTGCGTGGCGCTGTCCGGCACCGAAGCAGAGAACATCGCACTCGCGGAAGCCGCAAAGGAGGTAGTGTGGCTACGTCGGCTACTAAAGGAGATCAGCGTGCCGCAAAGAAAGCCGACGGTACTCAACATTGACAGCATAAGTGCCATTAGCCTGACCCAGAACCCGGTGCTGCACAGGAGGACAAAGCACATCGAGATCCGGCATCACTACGCGCGGGGCTTGGTGGCGAAGGGAGATGCGGCTATCATGCATTGTGGCACTAAGCGCATGCTCGCCGACGCCATGACCAAGGCACAGCCAAAGAACAGGCATGACGCAAGCTGCATGGAGCTTGGTCTGCGCTGTGAGGTTTTAGAAATGCTACAGGTTCCAAGTACAGGGCATCAAGGCTGCGGTGCAAGTGGAAGATTGTTGACATGGTGTGCCCCTTGCCATGAGTGTCGTTGATCTTACTCCCTGGTTCGACCACTGAGGAGTGGTCTAACACCTGATATGACTTTAGATTTGGATTACTTAGATTTTCCCATGCAGGATCCAACTTTGAATCGCTCGATTTGAGTGAGTATTCAGAAAGTTAGCCTAGCCCGAAAATCGGGTGTTAGGCAGGTGGAATCTGGTACCCGCCATGGGTGGCAGGTTAATCCACCGTCAGTGATCCGAGTTCGTTCCTAATGGGCTCCAAATGTACCAGGGGTATGAATGAGGTAACCATAAGGACCTCCTTGACCAAGATGAACTTCTCATTGACTTTTGGGCGAGGAAAGGCGCTTCGACGGGTCATCGTCGAAGTGCCTCCCGTTGCCTAGAGTGCAAGGCCAGGTGGACAACTCCACCAAGGGTTACTTCGACGGTCGTAGCAGGGGCTCTATTGCTCCGTTTTGGGCGTGCTTGGATGCGTTGGAAATTTTAGATCACACGCTACAAGGATCTGATGTAATCTCACTGTGCTAACTATCAAAAACATGTTTTGATTCAGATCTACTGAATGCGACGTGTTCTCTCCACTCATATCCGTGATCCTTGTGCTCCATACTCTTCACCAAAGGTGTCCATTTGCTGCCCAAACCTTGGTAGTGAGAACCAGTGAGAGCTAGGCATCCTTGAGGGTGCCTCCACATCCATTAGAGCCAACAGGGTGCAAGTAGGGCACAACAAGGGAGCAACTAGGGCACAAGTAAGGTGCAACCTGGGTGAAACTAAGGCGCAATAAGGGTACAACTAGGGCGTAGGTAGTGCCCAACTGCGGCGCAACTAGAGCGCAAGTAGGGCGCAACTTGGGTGCAACTAAGGCGCAAGTAGGGTGCAACTAGGGCGCAAATAGGATGCACCTAGGGAAAACTAGGAGATAACTTGGGCGTAGGCAGTGCCCAACTTAGGCGTAACTAGGACACAACTAGGGCACAACTACGGTGTAACTACCGCGTAACTACGGTGCAACTGGGGTACAAGTAGGGTGCATGTAGGACGCAAGTAGGGTGCAACTATGGCATAACTAGCGTGCAACTAGGGCATAGCTAGTATCCAACCAAGGTGCAACTAGGGTGTGACTGGTATGCAGCTAGGGGACAACTAGGGCGAAAGCAGGACGCAACTAGGGTGCAAGAAGGGCGCAAGTAGGGCACAAGTAGAGCGGAACTAGGGCGCAACTAGGACGCCAATAGGGCGCAACTAGGGCACAAGTAGGGTGCATCAAGGGTGCAACAAAGGCGCAACTAAGGCGCAACTAGGACGCAAGTAGGGCGCAAAGAGGACACAACTATAACGCAAGAAGGGCACAAGTAGGCCTAACTAAGATGCAACTAGAGGGCAAGTAGGACGCGAGTAGGACGGAAGAAGGGCACAACTAGGGCGTAGCTAGGGAGTAACTAGGGCGCAAGTAAGGCGCAACTAGGGTGCAACGAGGTCGGAAATAAGGGGCAACAAGGGTATAGCTAGTTTTAAACTGAGGCACAATTAGGATGCAACTAGGATGCAGCTAGGACACAACTATGGTGCAAGTACGGCGCAACTAGGATGCAACTAGGGCCCACCAAGGGTTCAACTAGGACACAAGTATCACACAAATATGGCACAACTAGGGCACATCTAGGGTGTAAGTAGGGCGCAAGTACGGTGCAAGTAGGGCGTAACAAGGGCACAACTAGGGCACAAGTAGGGCACAAGTAGGGCGCAAGTAGGGCACAAGTAGGGCACAACTGTTGTGCAACATGAGTGAAACTAGGGTGCAAGTAGGACGCAACTAGGACACAACTAGTGTGCAACTAGGGTGCAAAGAGGGCGCAAGTAGGGCCAACTAGGGCATACCTAAGAGGCAACTAGGGCACAAGTAGGGAGCAAGTAGTGTGCAAGTAGGGCGTAACAGGGGCACAACCAGGGCGCAAGTAGGACGCAAGAAGGGGGCAACTAGAGCAAAAGTAGAACGCAACTAGGACGCAAGTGGGACCCAAGTTGGGCGCAACTAGGGCGCAACTATGGCGGAACTAGGGTGCAAGTAGAGTGCAAGTTGAGTGCAACTAGGGCGTAACTAGGGTGTAGCTCGTGCCCAACTGAGGCGCAACTAGGGCTCAACTAGTGCGCATGTCCGCTGCAACTAGGGCAAAAGTAGGGCTTACTTAGGGCTTAAGTAGGGTGCAAGTAGGGCGCAAGTAGGGTGCAACTAGGGCAAAACTAGGGCTCAACTAGGTCGTAGCTAGTGCCCAACTGAGGCGTAATTAGGGCACAACTAGAACGAAAGCAAGGTACAAGTTTAGCGCAAGTAGGGCTCAAATAGGACGTAACTTGGGTGCAAAAAGGGCACAACTAGGGCACAAGGAGGGCGCAAGTAAGGGGCAACTAGGACACAACTAGGGGGCAACAAGGGCACAAGAAGGGAGGAAGTAGGGCACAAGTAGGGCGCAACCAGGGTGCAACTAGGGTGCAACCAGGGCGCAACTAGGAAGAAAATAGGGCACAACTAGGGCGTACCTTGTGCCAAACTGAGGCACAACTAAGGTGCAACTAGGGCGCAACTAGGGTGCAGGCAGGGAGCAAGTAGGGCGCAATTAGGGAGCAACTATGGTGTAACTAGGGTGCAACTAGGGCGATGTTAGTGCCCAAACAATGCACAACTAGGGCACAGCTAAGGCGCAAGTAGGAATAAAATAGGACGTAAGTGTGACGCGACTAGGGCACAAGAAAGGGCCAAGTAGGGCGTGAGTAAGGCGGAAGTAGGGTGCAACTAGGGCGCAACTAGGGCACAACTAGGGCACAAGCAGGGCACAAGTAGGACAAAGGTAGGGCGTAATTAGGGCGCAACTAGGGCGGAACTAGGATACAAGTAGGGCTAAGTAGGGTGCAACTAGGGCGTAACTAGGGTGCAACTAGGGCAGAAACTAGGGCGCAAGAAGGGCACGAGTAGGATGCAGTTAGGGCGTAACCAGGGTGCAAATCTGGCGTAACTACGGTGCAACTAGGGTGCAACTACGGGCATAGCTAGTGTCCAATTGAGGCGCAACTAGGGCGCAACTAGGGCGGGAAACTTTGTTGCAACAATGGCGCGAGTAGGGTGGAAGTAGGGTACAAGTTGGGCCAAACCATGGCTCAACTAGGGCGCAACTAAGGCATAGCTAGAGTCCAACTGAGGCACAACTAGGGCACAACTAGGGCGCATCTAGGGCGCAAGTAGGGCGCAAGTAGGGCACAAGTAGGGCACAGCTAGGGCACAACTAGGACACAAGTAGGACTCAACTAGGGTGTAACTATGGCGCTACTAGGGCACAACTAGGAAGTAGCGAGTGCCCAACTAAGGCACAACTAGGGTGCAACTTGGACGCAACTACGGCACAACTAGGGTGCAACTAGAGCACAACTAGGACCCAAGTAGGGCGCAAGTAGGTCGCAAGTGGGGTGCAACTAGGGAGAAACTAGGACACAAGTAGGGTGTAGCTAGTGCCAAACTGAGGCTCAACTAGACGGCAACAAAAACGCAACTAGGGTGGAACTAGGGTGGAACTAGGGTGGAACTAGGGTGCAAGTAGGGCACATGTAGGACACAAGGAAGGCACAGTTATGGTACAACTAGGGTACAAGTGGGGCGTAACAAGTGCTCAATTGAGGCGCAACTAGGGCGCAACTAGGGTGCAACTAGGAGGCAACTAAGGCACAAGTAGGGTGCAAGTAGGACGCAACTAGGGTATACCAAGTGTGCAAGTAGGGCGCAAGTAGGGCGTAACAAGGATGCAACTGAAGCGCATGTATGGCGCAAGTGAGGCGCAACTACGGCGTAACTATGGTGAAGCTACTGCCAAACTTGGGCGCAACTAGGGTACAAATAGGATGTAGCAAGGAAGTAACTAGGGCACAAGTATAGCGCAAGTACGGTGCAAGTAGGACACACGTAGGGCGCAACTAAGATGCAATTACGGCGTCTCTCGTACCCAATTGAGGTGTAACTAGGGTGCAACTAGGACGCAACTAGGACACAACTAGGACGCAAGTAGGACAAAACTAAGGCACAAGTAAGCAGCAAGTAAGACGT
This sequence comes from Penium margaritaceum, assembly GCA_023375785.1. Taxonomy (NCBI): domain Eukaryota; kingdom Viridiplantae; phylum Streptophyta; class Zygnematophyceae; order Desmidiales; family Peniaceae; genus Penium; species Penium margaritaceum. The sequence goes on along the minus strand of SZWC01002592.1, from coordinate 175,839 downwards.
AAGTAGGGTGAAAATAGGGCACAACTAGGGCGTATCTAGGGTGCAACTAGGGCTCAAGTAGGACGCAAGTTGGACAAAAGTAGGGCGTAACGAGGGCACAACTAGGCCGCAACTAGGGGGTAACAAGGTCAATTTCAGCGCGTAAGAAGCGTGTAAGTAGGGTGCAACTATGGCACAACTAGGGTGCAACAACGGTGTAGCTAGTGCCGAACAAAAGCACAACTAGAGCGCAACTAGGGTGCAACTAGGACACAAGTAGGATGCAACTAGGGCGCAGGTAGGGCGCAAGTAGGGTCCGACTAGGGTGCAACTAGGCAGCACGTATGGCGCAACTAGGGCATAAAGGTGCAACTAGGGCATAACTAGGCCACAACTACGACACAACTAGGGCGTAGCTTGTGCCCAACGAAGGGACAACTAGGGTGCAACTAGGGCACAACTAGGGCGCAAGTAGGTCGCAAGTAGGGTGCAGCTAGGACACAACTAGGGTGCAACTAGGACACAACAAGGGCGTAGCTAGTTCCCAACTAAGGTGTAACAAGGGCACAACTTGGGTGCAACTAGGGTGAAGCTAGCGCATATTTATGGCGCAACTAGGGTACAATTAGGGCGCAAGTGGGGCATAAGTAGGACACACTTATGGCGCAACTAGGGTGCAACTAGGGTGTAACTAGTGCCCAACTTAGGTGTAACTATGGCGCAACTAGGATAAAACTAGGGCACAACTATGGCACAAGTAGGGCATAATCAGGGCGCAAGTAGGGCGTAAGTAGGTTACAAGTAGGACGCAACAAGAGCACAACTAGGGTGCAAGTCGAGCGCAACTAGAGCACCAGTAGGGCGTAACTAGGGCATAACTAGGGCGCAACTAGGGCACAAATAGAGTGTAACTAGGGCGCAACTAGGACACAAGTAAGATGTAACTAGGGCGCAATTAGGACACAAGTAGGGTGCAGCTAGGGTGCAACTAGGGCGCAAGTAAGGCACAACTAGGGTGCAAGTAGGATGCAAGTAGAGCACAAATAGGGGGCAGGTAGGGCACAACAACGGCACAACTAGGGTGGGACAAGGGCGAAAGTAGGGCGCAAGAGGGGCGCAACTAGGGGCATAACTAGGGTACAAGTAGGGCACAACGAGGACGTAGCTTGTGCTCAACTGAGGTGCAAAGAGGGAGCAACCAGGGTTCAACTAGGCTGCAAGTAGAGCGCAAATAGGGCACAACTAGGACGTAACTAGGGAGCAACTAGGGCATAGCTAGGGTCCAATCGAGGCACAACTAGGGCACAAGTAGGGTGCGAGTAGGGCACAAGTAGGGCGCAACTAGGGCACAACCAGGGTAGAAGTATTGTGCAAGTAGGGCACAACTAGGGCGCAACTAGGGTATAACGAGGGCACAAGTGGGGCGCAAGTAGGGATCAAGTCGGGTGCGACTAGGGCGCAACTAGAGCAAAACTAGGGTGCAAGTAGAGCACAAGTAGGGCGCAAGAAGGGCACAACTAGGAAGTAACTAGGGTGCAACTAGGGTGCACGTAGGGCGCAAGTTGGGCGCAACTAGATCGCAACTAGGGGGAAACTAGGGCACAAGTAGGGCGCAAGTAGGGCACAAGTAGGGCATGCATTGGACACAACTAGGACCTACCTAGGGTGTAGCTAGTGTCCAAGTGAGGGTCAACTAGGGTGCAACTAGGGTGCAATTCAGGCGTAACTAGGGCACAAGTAGGGCACAACTAGGGTGCAAGTAGGGTGCAACTATGGGACAAGTAGGACACAAATAGGGTGCAAATAGGGGGCAACTAAGGCGAGCTAGGGCAGAACTAGGACGCAACTAGGGCATAACTAGTGCCAAACTGAGGTGCAACTAGGGCGCAACTAGGGTGCAATGAGGGCGTTACCAGGGCGCAAGTAGGGCGCAAGAAGGGTGCAAGTAGGGCACAACAAGGGTGCAACTATGGTGACCTAGGGTGTCGCTAGTGCCCTACTGAGGCACAACTAGGACTCAACTAGGACACAACTAGGACGCACGTATGACGCAACCAGGGCGCAAGTAGGGCGCAAGTAGGGCGCATGTAGGACACAAGTAGGGAGAAAGTAGGACGCAACTAGGGCGCAACTAGGGTGCAACTAGGGCTCAAATAGAGTGCAAGTCTAGGGCAGACGTAAGGGGCAACTAGGGCGTAACTAGGATACAACTAGGGTGTAAGTAGAACGGAAGTAGGGCGCAACTAGGTTGCAAATAGGGCCAAACTAGGCACAACTAGGGCGTAACTAGTGCCAAACTGAGACGCAACTAGGGTGCAGCTACGGCTCAACAAGGACCCAACTAGGGCGGAAGTAGGGGGCAAGTAGGGTACATGTACGGTGAAACTAGGGTACAACTAGGACACAACTAGGGCATAGCTAGTGTCCAACTAAGGCTCAATTGGGGCACAATTAGTGTGCAACTAGGACGCAATCCCTACAACGACAACGTAGCAACGTTCTACAATGTTGTTGCTACGTTGTGTTGTAGGGCCAATAGTGATCCCGGGTTGTCGAGATAGGGAATTTTGCCACACACACCCCTATCATTTCGGAAAACGGGAAAAACACGGACCAAAAAATCAACCCCGAAGCCCAGTCACTCATTCTCGGTGTCGAAATTGTTAGATATTGCTACAATTGCTGCTGTGGTACGCACTGCAGGCCTGGAATGCTTGCATGGTACACATCAGCTGTTGTAGCCCATGTATTGGCTGCTCAGGGTAGAAGTGAAATGAACAAACAAATAGCTGCTTGCATTCTATCGAGTGCAATCTACTGAGTGCAATCTACAGCTGGACACCCCTCAGCCGTTTGGCTCATTTCATCCACAAATATTTTTTTACAGTTTTTTGAGGATTTGAAAACGGGTTTCGACATACTGTATGTAAACATTGTTGCTTTGATATACTCCATGTTTCATTCTCACCATAGGTTTGAATACAAAAGAAAATAAGTTTGTGCGCTCCCACGTTCCTTGGATTTATCAAAAACAGATGTACATGCATTGCCATTGTGGATGCCACATCGATCATCGGTGAAGCTTATACGGTCACGATGCTATCATGCAATCATCGACGTCAGCATCCGTTGATCGGTGAAGCATGATATGTCGCACTGCTGTACCCGCGCATCGGTGGAAGCGGCCTGTCGCTCGGACGGGCTGAAAGAGCTTTGTTGGCAGTAAGGCACTTCCCTTCTCTTCACCGTCAGCGTCGCACATCAAGTGTCGTTTGGCACTTGGTGTGCGACATCGTCTCACTATGACAAGCCATCAGATCCCGTCATCCTCACAGCCCTCTAGGGGAGCCTCTAGTGCTGCAGGGACCGTCCAGTCCCCCAACCCATCCTCTGTCACCGAGCCATTTGATGCATCCCGATGAAATCCTCCACGGAAGCGTCAGGTCTCGGGGGACTACCTCACAAAAGAACTCAGCAAGCACTGCAAGCCATACCCGACCAAGTTCAAGAAGGCAGGGTGGAGGTACGTTTCCTGCGGCACCATCAAGTCTGGCTGCTGCAACCACATCCGCGGTCACTTCTCTGGATACAGCAGCAGCATCGGCATGTGCCCCCATGTTCCACCAACGTACCGAGACGTGCTTGGCCTAGAGCGCGAGCAGCCACCGCCGGCCGGATGGAAGCCGCACAAAGAACTTCTGTACAAGGGGCTCGGGCCAGAGTGGGGTACCAAAGACAAGCCCGTCGTGTGGGTCAAGCTGTGGGAGAAACTGGAGAAGTAGACAATGGCAGCAGCAGCTGGGGTGACCTTGAAACCAAACAGTGACGATGACGATGCCCAGCCTGGCAACAGTCAGCAACCTCGGCCAGCCGTGTCAGCTCTACTCAGCCCAGCTGACAAGGTACCTCTGTTTGACATCAGGCGAGCCTCCAGTTTCCAGCAATCTTCCATGGACTAGCACATTGAACGTGGTCATAACGACAAGTGCCAGCTGTCCATTGTCAAGCTCATGTGCATTGGAGCTCGCCAAATCTCATTCTGCCGTGAAGGTATCATGTTAGAAGTGGTGAAGAATACCAGGAAGACCAGTTCAGGGTTCAAGCTACCAAGCCGCAATACCGTCGTCAGTGATCTCCTTCCAAAGGTAGACAAAGAGCTAGAGGAGTTGGATGCTCCCATGAAACAGGCTTGGGACATCTACGGTGCATCTGTTGCCGTGGACGAGTGGGCTGACCGCCAGGTCCGACCCATTTACAATGCCATGGCCTGCAATGCACAGGGTTCAGTTTACCTCTTCTCCAGAGATGCAAGCGGTCTCAGTCGGGATGCAGATCACACTGCAGCCATGATTGAGGTGGCCATAGAGCCGGTGGAGATGAACAGAGTGGTGTCAGTGATCTGCGACAATACCTCGGTCAACAAGAAAGCATTCAATGACCTCAAAGCAAAGTACCCAAGCCTCTTCTTCCAGGGGTGCTGTGCTCATAACATCGACTTGGTGATGAAGGACATTGGCAAAAGCGAGTGGGGTGCATCTCTGATTTCCAGGTGTGAGAAGGTTGTCTCATTTGTAAGGAACAATGACCTGCCACGGTCATGGCTTCGTGAACGGTCAGGAGAGAAGATGCTCGTGCCATGGTGTGAGACCAGGTTTGCATTGGTTTTTCTCATGGTAGACCGGCTGTTGGATCAGAGGGAAAATCTTGAGACCATGGTTGACAGTGAGATGTGGACGCAGATGGGCTGCAGGCGAGATGCTGAGTTCAAGGCCAGGAAGAAAGAGACCCCCATTTGCCGGCAGGTATTCTGGCTGCAAGTGTGGCAGCTTTGGGACCTGCTTGAGCCTTTGGTGAGGGCTTTGCAGGTGGCAGACAGGCCGGGTGGCACGGCAGGTGAGATCTACATGGGTTTGCTGGAGTGTTCGGAGGAGCACAGGGCACTGAGTGTGAAGTAAGAGAGGAAGCCTGCCAAGTAGCCAAGGTGCACGTGCAGTTTTCTCTAACAAGGCTGAATGCACGCTGGACTAAAGACATGGCGTGCCCGCTCTATGCTGCTGCTAGGCGTTTGCATCCTGAGCACTTTGGCAATGACCTGTCTCTGGACTCTGCAACCATACAAGCATGGTAGGCAGTTCTAGACACAATGGTGCCAGCAGACAAGCATGACACCCTGCTGAAGGAGATTGATCCATTTCAGAGGGGACAGGTGATGCTCAACCCACTGCCGAGCGTGACTGCATCAAAGAAGACAAAGGCAGTTGCTGCAGTTGCCAAAGTGCAGTGCCGGAGCATGACACCTGTTGAGTGGCATGTGAATTACATGCACTATATGCCTGTTCTGCGTGATCTAGCTTTGAGGGTGCTTTCCCAGCCCTGCTCTTTGTTAGGATGAGATCCGCGTGGTGCATTCTCGACGTTTATCTGATCGTCTCTAGTGGTTCACATCTACTGTTTTGGGCGAATCTGAGACTGAGCGTGAGCTTTCTGGTCGCCTCACGCTATGTGAGAAAGAATTTAGAGACAGTCCGTTTGCGAATGGAATAACGTCATTTTGCGTTTTTTTTAACATGAAAATGATCACAAAATTTATAGAGCTAGTCATGAGCTTTCCAACGCACCAAACTGTGCGCGATTCGGCCAAGCGTAGCTCAAGTTATGCTTGCCGAAGCGCAGGTCTCACCCACCACAGAAGCCTGACGCCGCCACTCGCCGTGGCGCCTTCATTCACGTGCGAAGCGCCTTTCCCAAGGCGCATGTCCCATTGCACATGGTGTATGGGTCCCCTGCACTGTTTCCACGCACCCTACCCACTTTTTGGGTCGTGTTTGGTGATGGGGTGTGACGAGGTTTGAAACCTGTCCGCGGACATGCAGTCAGAATTTTGACTAAGTCCCCGAGTAACAAAACGTACCGTTGAGTTTCGGACGTCGAGCCAGGATTTTGGCTAAGTCCCTCAGTAACAACCTGCACTACTGGATCCAGTGGATGATCCGCCGGATCAGGTGGATCATCCACCGGACTCCTCGGCAGGCCTATCGGAGCATTTTCTCCACATGGTATTTTGTTACTCGGTCCGGTCGATTATCGACCGGATTTCGAGTCGCAGCCGGCTCCCAGAGCCGTTGCCCATACCCCAACTTTGGAAAGCCATATCTTCCTCGATACTTGTCCGATTCCAACGAAACAACTTCCACCGGATTCAGCAACTCATCAACTTTAAGGGGCAATCCTCCATTTCAGGATCCGAGCGAATGTCGAGTCGCCAGATCCGCCGGAGCGGAGTTTCCATTTTCTGGCGGCTCGTCAGCGCCTCCCGGCGCCGCACTTGGGCATGCGGAGGGGCAATATTTCAACATTCTCCCCCTTGCACCTTCCATACCCGCTGCTCCTGCTTGCTCTCACTCATCTTCCGCTGCGCCCTCCAGCCCATCATAGCTGGTCATCCCAAGTCCGGCCACGCTCATCGTGTGCCGGTCTGCGGGTTGCGCTTTGGTCAAGCAATCCGCAAGCATGCTGTGCGTGCTGCAGTGCTGCAGCACCACCTGCCCCTTCTCGACCATGTCCCATGCGTAGTGATAACGCACGTCAATGTGCTTCATCCTCCTGTGCTTTGTCGGATTGTTGGTCAGCGAGATGGAGCCGGTGTTGTCCTCGTGCACCACCGTAGGCTCCTATTGCGGCACGCCCAGCTCCCCCAGCAACCTGCGGAGCCACACCGCCTCCTTGACCGCCTCGGCCAGTGCGATGTACTTAGCTTCCACTGTGGAGGTGGCGACGCAGTCCTGCTTCCTGCTGCACCACGAGACCGCTACACCAGCGAGGAAGAACACGTAGCCGGATGTGGACTTCCGCTTGTCCACATCGCCAGCGTAGTCTGCATCCGTGTAGCAGACCAGACGCAAAGGGTCCACCCGCCCTTTGCCCTCGAACCTCAGGCACGCGTGCCGCGTCGCCTGCAGGTAGCGGAGGATGCGCTTGACCGCCTGCCAGTGTAGTGGCCCTAGGTCGGCCACGTACCTGCTCACTTGGCCCACCGCGTAGGCCAGGTCCCGTCGAGTTGCCACCATGGCGTACATGAGGCTGCCCACCGCCAATTGGTAAGGCACCCCTACCATATCCTCCCGCTCTTCTTTTGTTTGCGGCGCCATTGCCGCACTCAGTTCAAAGGTCATAGAGACAGGACTGCACACTGGTTTGCAGTCCTCCATGCCGTACCGCTTCAGCACCTCGGCCACGTATTTGGCCTGCCCCAGCTCAAGCGTGCGCGCCCTCCGGTTCCGCGTAATGCTCACCCCGAGGTAGAACTCCAGCTCCCCCATGTCCGACATCTGGAACCTGCTACTCAGCTGCTGTAGGCTCGGCACGTCTGAGGAGCACAAGATCAGATCGTCCACGTAGAGTGCGACAATCTGATGGAGCTTCTTGCTGCGCCGCACATACACACTGTGATCCGCCTCACAGCGCTTGAAGCCGAGTTGTGCCATGAAGCTGTCCATCTGTTGGTACCAGCATCGGGGCGATTGTTTTAGCCCGTACAAGGACTTCCGCAGCTTGCACACCTTGCCCTCCGGTGCCTCCACCCCCTCCGGCACCTCCATGTAGATTTCCTTGTCNATGATGCCATTGAGGAAGGCCGTCTTTACGTCCATTTGGTGGAGCTCCATGTCCTTCGCGGCTGCCACCGCAAGGATCGCCCGGATGCTTGTGAACTTGGCGACGGGGGCAAACATCTCATCGTAGTGCTTGCCCTTACGCTGTGCGTACCCCTTTGCCACGAGCCGCGCCTTGTACTTGTCCACCACACCTTCCTTTGTGAACTTGGTCTTGAAGACCCACTTGGAGCCGATGACCTTGGCGTCTTTCGGCCTGTCAACCAGCTGCCATGTGTCGTTTTCTACAATGGACGCCAACTCCGACTTGATGGCAGCGTCCCACTGCTTCCCCTCGGGCCGCGCAAGCGCCTCTTGCACGGTCGTTGGCTCCGTTGATGCAGCCAGCATGCACCGCGTCATGCCGATCCATCGACCGGTGCCTCCGTCGAAACTTTTCCCCGCTCTCCGCTACCTCCCGCTGCGGCGCTGCAGTCTTGGCGCCTCGTCGCTCTGCTGCGATCCTTCCGACTCAGCCCGCTCAGGTGAATCATCAACCGGACGGCTTCCCAAGGATTCTTCCTGCTTCGGTGAACCATCAACCGGACAAGCGGCGCGTCCGGAGGATTTTTCTCCGACGCCCGGCGCAAACTCCGCCGGGAGTGCGCGCTTCGGCACCCGCGGTGCCTCCTTCGACGGATCATTCCGCCGGATCTCCAGCCCAGCTACATCGTCGTCGGAGTCCTCCGCGTTGGCTGCTGTACATGCTGCACCGCCGCGCTCCGACGCCTCATCATCAACCTCCGCGTCCACCGGCTCCTCCTCGTAGTCAAGGAGCTGGAACCACTCCCCCTGTTTTGGAGTGTTCCCGACACTCATGTCGTTGCTGCTGCTGCTGTAGCTCTGCTGCTCGTCGAACTCGACGTCACGGCTGCGGATGATCTCTTGCGTGCGTGGGTCCCAGAGCTGATACGCCTTTTGCGCACTCTCGTAGCCGAGGAACAAGCACGGCTTCGCCCACAGTTCCAGCTTGCTGTCGCGTCATTGCGCCGCCTGCACCATCGCGTGCGCCTCGCACCCAAACACCTTCAGTTGCGCCACGTTTGGCTTGCGCCCGCTCCAAACCTCCTGCGGCGTCTTCCAGCCACCCTTACCCTTCAGCACCGCTGTTGGGGTGAGGTTGATGGTGTAGCTCGCTGTACGCACAGCCTCCGCCCAGAAACCTCGCGGCAACCCTGCATCCACAAGCATGGTCCGCACCATGTTGAGCAGAGTCTCGTTCGCCCGCTCCGCCACTCCGTTGGACTGTGGCGAGTACGGCGTAGTGGGTTCCCACTTGATGCCCTGCTGCTTCATCCACCAGCTGCAGCCCACGTACTCTCCGCCATTGTCGCTGCGTAGCACTCTGACCTTCCGGCCAGTCTACCTCTCCACCGCAGCGACATACTCCTTCAGCCTGTCCAGGACCTCGCCTTTCCGCTTCATGAAGTACACGTAGAGCTTTCTGCTGCAGTCGTCAATGAAGGTGACGAAGTATCTGAAGCCGCCGTTTAACGGCGTTTTGAATGGTCCGCACACGTCGCTGTGCACGACCTCCAGCAGGTCCTTTGCGCGAGCCGCATTCTCGTTTAATGGCTTGCGCCGCGCCTTGCCCAAAATGCAAGGCTCGCACTTTTTGTGCGCTGCTGCATCTGCTGCCGCGTCTGCACCGTCGATGACGAGGCCGCGCACCATGTCGCCCTTCGCCATCTCCTTAACAGTTGCGCGTGCCGAATGCCCCAACCGTCGGTGCCAGAGTTCCAGATCAGCGCTTCCTCCCTTGGCCATGTTGACGACGCGCTCCTGTGAATCTGTTGCGTCGGATGCCGCGGGGACCACCTCGGTCTCCACAATGTAGAGACCGCCCTCGCGCTTTGCCTCCAGCACGACCTCGCCATCACCGTCGATGCGCAGCACTGCGCCTTTCCTGCGGAAGAGCACCTCATACCCCTTGTCCGTCAAGCGGCTAACACTCAGGATATCAGCCACACCGGGGACGTGCTCCACATCACGGATTGTGCACAGCTCCTTCTTACCGCCCACCACGACTTCCACCTCCACGTCGCCTTGGCCAGCCGCCGGCTCGACTTTGTCGTTCGCGACCACCATTGACTTGGAGGACTTCTCGTAGGTGACGAACCCCACCTTCTCGACTTGGGTGTGCTCCTCGGCCCCGGAATCCAGGCACCGCTTGTTGGCCTTCTTGAGAAAGTGGTTCTTGTTGCCGTTGAGGAGCGACCTGCCCTTGCTGTTTTTGCCGCCGGTCTTNTGCACATCACGGATTGTGCACAGCTCCTTCTTACCGCCCACCACGACTTCCACCTCCACGTCGCCTTGGCCAGCCGCCGGCTCGACTTTGTCGTTCGCGACCACCATTGACTTGGAGGACTTCTCGTAGGTGACGAACCCCACCTTCTCGACTTGGGTGTGCTCCTCGGCCCCGGAATCCAGGCACCGCTTGTTGGCCTTCTTGAGAAAGTGGTTCTTGTTGCCGTTGAGGAGCGACCTGCCCTTCCTGTTTTTGCCGCTGGTCTTCGCCTCCTCCGGGCACTCACGAGCCCAATGGCCCTCCTTGCCGCAGTTGCGGCACGCACCTTTCTTGGCGCCCTTCTTCCCGCCGCCCTTTCCGCCACTTCCTCGGCCCCCCTTCCGCCACCACGCGTTTTGGTGACGAGGGCCGATGAGGAAGACGAGGACTCCCCGTAGCTCCGACGCTGCGCCTCGTTGCGAATGTACTCTGCGACCGCGCCATAGGTGAGCTTGTCCTCCCACCATCCTCCAAGGACGGTGATGAGTGGACCCCAACTGTCAGGTAGGGCCATGAGGAGGGCCATCGCCTGCAGCTGTGTGTCAATCTTCCACCCTACGTCATTGCATTGCGAGGTGAGCAACTCAATCTGCTGCATGGCGGAGATGACATCATCTCCCTCCTCGATTCTCACCGTGAGGAGTCGCTTCATCGCGAAGATTTTGTTCGTGAGCGACTTGGATTGGTGGATGGCGTAGAGATTTTCCCAGGCTTTGGCTGACAGCTTGCAGCCTTGGAAGTAGCCCCACTGCGACTCGGCTGTCCCGGACACCAGGAGCATGAGCACCTCCATGTTCTTCTTTTCGAAGGCCTGCTTCTCCGCGTCCGTAGCAGTCGCCTCAGTGAGCACCTCCTTTCCCAGCATGACATGCAGCAGCCCCTTATGCGAGAGGTGCAGTTCAAACTGCCACCTCCATAGCCCGAAACCTGGGCCGCCCGCACACTTCTGAATGGGCTGCATCTCCTTCTGCGCCATGTGCGTAGCTGCTACTCTGATGAGTTCTCAGAACTTCACGACGACGTCCAAGATGACGATCCCGTGCGCTGCGGAAGACGTGAACGTTGGAGACGTTCAGACCTGTGGGCCCATAACCCTTTGTCAGGATGAGATCCGCGTGGTGCGGTCCCGACGTTTATCTGATTGTCTCTAGTGGTTCACGTCTACTGTTTTGGGCGAATCTGAGACTGAGCGTGAGCTTTCTGGTCGCCTCACGCTATGTGAGCAGGAATTTAGAGACAGTCCGTTTTGGAAGGGAATAACATTGTTTTGAGTTTTTTTTAACATGGACATGATCACAACATTTATAGGGATAGTCATGAGCTTTCCAACGCACCAAACTGCGCGTGATACGGCTAAGCGTAGCTCAAGTTATGCTTGCCAAAGCGCAGGTCTCACCCACCACAGAAGCCTGATGCCGCCACTCGCCGTGGCGCCTTCATTCACGTGCGAAGCGCCTTTCCCAACGCGCATGTCCCATTGCACATGGTGTATGGGTCCCCTGCACTGTTTCCACGCACCCTACCCACGTTTTGGGTCGTGTTTGGTGATGGGGTGTGACGAGGTTCGAAACCTATCCGCGGACCTGCAGTCAGAATTTTGACTAAGTCCCCGAGTAACAAAACGTACTGCTGAGTTTCGGACTTCGAGCCAGGATTTTGGCTAAGTCCCTCAGTAACAACCTGCACTACTGGATCCGGTGGATGATCCGCCGGATCAGGTGGATCATCCACCGGACGCCTCGGCAGGCCTATCGGAGCACTTTCTCCACATGGTATTTTGTTACTCGGTCCGGTCGATTATCGACCGGATTTCGAGTCGCAGCCGGCTCCCAGAGCCGCTGCGCATACCCCAACTTTGGAAAGTCATATCTTCCTCGATACTTGTCCGATTCCGGCGAAACAACTTCCACCGGATTCAGCGACTCATCAACTTTAATGGGCAATCCTCCATTTCAGGATCCGAGAAAATTTCGAGTCGCCAGATCCGCCGGAGCGGAGTTTCCATTTTCTGGCGGCTCGTCAGCGCCTCCCGGCGCCGCACTTGGGCATGCGGAGGGGCAATTTTTCATCACTCCTCCTCTTAGTGAGAGTGTGTTTTCTCCACTCATGAGCTCATTCACACTGCTCGTAGGAACCCTCTGTTGGTGAGGATGTTGGAGTTACTGGTGCGCTGCAATGTACGTCTTTAGAAGCACTACGGCAAGATTGGTGCTCGAGCGGCAGCACGCCTTGTGACAGCAGCTGACACAGCAAGTGAAGTTGATGATGGGGAAGAGAGCAAGGATGATGGTGAGATTGTGGAGGTGGGAGGAGAGGTGGAGCTACTGCATAACGAGGATGATGAAGGCAGCAGCAGTGACAAAGGGGAGGACGAGGGAGAAGAGTATGATGCAATGGTAGCTGATGATGATGACATTGAAGTTATGGCAAATGTTCGTGTCATGGTGGACAACCCCATGTTTCCGCATGCTCGGCGAGTGCGCATGCGCAAGGAAACAACAACAGCTACCTCAGAGGACCAGTAAGGTACCAGCAGCCAGATTGGGGCAGCAAAGGCAATACCAGCAGCAGCAGATGCAGGGAATCAAGCAGCAGAAGATTCAAGGAATCCAGCAACAGCAGATGCAGGGACTCCAGAAGCTGATGAAGGGAGCCCAGCAGAAGCTATGCAAACTCCATCAGCAGCAGAAGGTAGTGCAGTGGCATCTACCAGTGCACAGATTGCAAGCAGTCAAGCTGCTACTTGTGTTGTTGTGGCGGTAGGCACTACTTCCCTTGCTGAAAGAGCACCTCCTGTAGTTGATGGTGCCATGGCACCCATCAGTGCATCAGAAACCAAGCATGGCAGTGTAGCAGACAAGCCTTCTAAGCGTGCATGTGGCAGGAAGTAGTCAGCAATGTGCCCAAAACCTTGCAAAGTGTGAAAATTCTATCTTTTTCCATCTCATGTGTTCATCTTTGCTATGTGTGATTGCTGGACTTGTACACGTGTTGGCCAAAGTTTTTTCTCCACTTAGAATTATTTTGATTCTCTTCATGCTGAAGTGAGATGAGATAACATCATGCTTGGAGGTCTGCATCACCATGCTCTGGTGCAGAATTACACAAGTGGTAGGAAGTGTGCAAATGTGATAAAAAACTAGTGTTGAAAAGTAGAAGTGTTACAAAAAAGCCAGAAAAACACCTATGTGTATGTTAAGGACATAAAAAACATTCATGTTGGTACTTGCCCCTCCAGTTTTGCCACTAAAACCACCATAATGCCTGTACTAACAACGTTGTGACTGAAGCTGACTACAACGTCGCTCGTTGTTAACAACGTTGTGGCGTTGTGTGTTGTCCTAAGAGCAGCACTGGTATCTATGGCATAAGTAGGACGCAAGTGGGGTGCAAGTAGGGTGCAAGTAGGGCATGACTATGGCGCAAGTAGGGCGCAACTAGGGCGGAGCTAGTACCCAACTGAGGCGCAACAGGGGCGCAACTAGGACGCAACTAGAGCGTGCCTTGGGTACAAGTAAGGCACAACTGGGCGTAGCTAGTGCCCAACTGTTGGGCAACCATAGCGCAATTTGGGTGCAACTTGGGCGTAACTAGAACACATGTAGGGTGCGAGTAGGGCGCAAGTAGGGCGTACCTAGGGAAAACTAGGACAACAGTAGGGCGTAGCTAGTGTCCAACTTAGGCACAACTACGACGCAACTAGGGGAAAACCAGGACACAACTAGGGCATAACTAGGGTACAAGCAGGGTGCAAGTACAATGCAAGTAGGGCGCAACTAGGGCACAATGAGGGTGCAACTAGGGCATAGCTACTGCCCTGCTGAGGCGCAACTAGGGCGCAACTAGGGTGCAACTAGGGCGCAACTAGGGCGCAAATAGGGCATAAGTAGGGTGCAAGTAGGGCACAAGTAGGACACAAGTAGAGCATAACTAGGGCACACCTAGGGTGCAAGTAGGGCACAACTAGGGTACAAGCAGGGCACAAGGGTGAAACTAAGGCGCAACTAGGGTGCAACTAGGTCGCAAGCAGGTTGCAAGTAGGGCACAACTAGGAATCAAGTAGGTCACAAGTAGGCATTACTAGGATGCAACAAGGGGGCAAGTAGGACGTAAGTAGGATGCAACAAGGGCATAACTAGGGCGTAACTATGGCACAATGATGATGCATGTAGTGTGCAACTAGGGTGCAACTAGGGTGCAACTAGGGCGTAAGTAGAGTGTAACTAGGGTGCAACTAGGGCACAACCAGGGTGGAAGTAGGACGCAAGTAGGACGCAGGTATGGCACGACTATGGCGGGCCGAGGGTGCAACTAGGGCGCACATTAGGAGCAAGTAGGACATAACTAGGGAGTAACTAGGGTGCAAACAGGGTGCAAGTAGGGCCTAACTAGGGCATACCTAGGAGGCACAAGTAGGGTGGAAGTAGGACGCAAGTAGGCCACAACTGAGGCACAACTAGGGTACAAGTAGGACGCAAGTAGGGCACAAGTAGGGCAAAAGTAGGATGCAACTAGGACACAATTAGGATGCAAGAGGGGCGCAACTAGGGCAAAACTAGGGCGCAACTATGGCAAAACTAGGATGCAAGTAGGGCGCAACAAGTTCTCAGCTAGGGCACTACTAGGGCGCTTCTAGGGCGTACCTAGGACGTAGCTCATGTCCAACTGAGGCGCAACTAGGGCACAACTAGTGCGCAAGTCGGGTGCAACTAGGGTGTAAGAAGGGCACTACTAGGGTGCAAGTAGGACGCAACTAGAGCGCAACTAGGACACAACTAGGGTGCAACTAGGGTGTAGCTAGTAGTCAACTGAGGCATAACTAGGGCGCAACTACACGAAATTAGGGCATAGCTAGGGCACAAGAAGGGTATAACTAGGACGTTACTAGGGCAAAACTAGGGCGCAAGTAGGATGCAAGTTGGGCGCAAGTAGGGCGCATGTAGAACGTAACTAAGACGTAACTAGGGTACAACTTTGACAAAAGTCTACTGCAAGTAGGAAACAACTAAGGAGTAACGAAGGCACAACTAGAGCATAACTAGGGCACAACTAGGGCACAACTAAGACGTAGCTAGTGCCAATCTGAGGCGCAACTAAGGCACAAGTAGGGCGCAACAAGGGCGCAATTAGGGTGCAGGTAGGGTGCAAGTAGGGCGCAAGTAGGGTGCAACTATGGCGTACATAGGGCACAACTAGGGCATGGCTAGTACCAAACAGAGGTTTAACTAGGGGACAACTAGAGCGCAACTAGGACTCAACTAGGACTTAAGCATGACGTGACTAGGGCACAAGTAGGTCCCCAGTAGGGTGCAAGTAAGGCACAAGTAGGGTGCAACCAGGGCACAACAAGGGCACAACTAGGGCGCAAGTAGGGCACCGGTAGGATAGAAGTAGGGCACAACTAGGACGCAACTAAGGCGCAATTACGATGCAAGTAGGGCGCAAGTACGGTGCAACTAGGGCGCAACTAGGACGCAACTTGGGCGCACAAAGGGCGCAAGTAGGGCATGACTAGGACGTAACTAGGGCGCAATTCAGACGTAACTAGGGCGTAACTAGAGCACAACTAGGGTGTAGCTAGTGTCCAACCTAGGCGCAACTAGCGCGCATCTAGGCTGCAACAAGGGCGCAACTAGGGTGCAAGTAGGGTCCAAATAGGGTGAATGTAAGGCACAACTATGGCGCAACTAGGGCACAACTAGGGCGTAGCTAGTTTCCAACTGAGGTGCAACTAGGGTGCAACTAGGGTTGCAACTAGGGCGCAACCAGAGCGCAACTAGGGTGCAACTAGGATGCAACTAGGCGGAAACTAGGGTGCAAATATGGTGCAAGTAGGGCGGAAGTAAGGGTCCAAGTAGGGTCCAACCATGGCTCAACTAGGGCGCAATTAGGGCGTAGCTAGTGTCCAACTGAGGCACAACTAGGGCACAACTAAGGCGCAATTGGGGTGTAACTAGGGAGAAAGTAGGGCACAACTAGGGCGCAAGTAGGGCACAAGTAGGGCACAGCTAGGGCGCAAGTAGGGCACAGCTAGGATGCAAGAAGGGCACAAGTTGGGTGCAATTAGGGCATAACGGCGCAACTATGGCGTAACTAAAGATTTACTACAGCACAACTAAGACAAAGCTAGTGCCTAACTAAGCCGCAACTATGGCGCAGCTTGGACTTTACTAGGGCACAACTAAGGTGCAACTAGGGCGCAACTAGGGCGCAAGTAGGGTGCAACTAGTGCACAATTAGGGTGCAACTAGGACACAACTATGGTCTAGCTACTGTCCAACTGAGGCGTAAATATGGCGCAACTAGGTTGTAGCTACAATGCAACTTGGACGCAAGTAGGGTGCAAGAAGGGCATAACTAGGGTGCAACAAGGACGCAAGTAGGGCACAACTAGGGTGTAACTACCAGGCAAGTAGGACCCAACTAGAGCTCAATTATGGCTCAACTAGGGGTAGGTAGTGCCAAACTGAGGCGCAACTAGGGCACAAATAGGACGCAGCTAGGGAGTAACTAGGGCGCAAGTATGGCAAAAGTAGGGTGCAAGTAGGACACAAGTAGGGCACAATAAGTACCCAATTAGGACGTCACTAGTGTCCACATGAGGTACAACTAGGGCGCAACTAGGGTGCAACTAGGTTGCAAGTAGAGCGCAACTAAGGCACAAGTAGTGCGCAACTAGGGAGTAACTAGGGTGCAACTAGAGTGCAACTAGGGCGCAACAAGGGCGCAAGTAGGGCGAAACTAGGGCACAACTAGGACACAAGTGGGGTGCAACTAGGGCACATCTAAGGCATAACTAGGGTGTAACTAGGGCCCAAGTTGGATGAAAGTAGGACGCAACTAGGGCACAACTAGGGCGTAACTAGGGTGCAACTAGGGCGTAGCTAGTGCCCAGCTAAGGCGTAAGTAGGGCGCAACTAGGGCCTAAGCAGAGCGCAACTAGGGCACAAGTAGGATGCAAGTAGGAGACAAGTAGGATACAAGTAGGGTACAACAAGGGCGTAACGAGGGTGCAACTAGGGCGCAAGTAGGGTGCAAGTAGGATACAACTAGGATGCAACCAGGGCTCAATTAGGGCGTAGCAAGTGCCTAGCTACGGCGAAAAGAGGGAGCGACTAGGGCACATCTAGGGCGCAACTAGGGTGCAACTACGGCACAACTAGGGTTAAAATGGACGTAACTGGGGTGTAGTAAGTGTCCAACTGAAGCGCAACTGTGGCACAAGTAGGGCGCAACTAGGGCACAAGAAGGGCGCAATTAGGTCACTAGGGTACAAGAATTGCGTGGGTAGGGGACAACTAGGGCGCAACTAGGGTGCAACTAGGGCACAAGTAGGGTGCAAGTAGTGTGCAAGTCGGGTGCGACTGGGGTGCAACTTGAACACAACTAGGGCGCAAGTAGGGCACAAGTAGGGCTCAAGAAGGGAATAACTACGATGTAACTAGGGTGCAACTAGGATGCAAGTAGGTCGCAAGTAGGGCGCAACTACGGTGCAACTAGGGGGCAACTAGGAAACAAGTACGGCGCAAGTAGGGTGTAACTCGGGCATACATTGGACACAAATAGAGCATAACTAGGGCGTAGATAGTGCCCAACTGAGGCGCAACCAGGGCACAACTAGGGTGCAAGTCGGGCACAACTAGGGTACAAGTAGGGCGCATCTAGGGTGCCAGTGGGGTGCAACTAGGATGCAACTTGGGTGTAACTTGGTTACAACTCAAGCGCAAGGAGGGCGTAGCTGGTGTCCAACGGAGGAGAAACTAGGGCACAAATAGGGTCCAAGTAGATTGCAATTAGGTTGCAAGTAGGTCGCAACTAGAGTGCAACTACGCTACACCTACTGTGCAACTAGGGCGCATGTAGGGAACACTAGGGCGCATTGAGGGTATAACTAGTGCGTAACTGGGGTGTAAGTACGGTGCTATAGGATGCAACAAGGGTGCAAATAGGGTGAATCTAGGGCACAAGTAGGGCACAAGTAGGGCGCAAGTAGGGCGCTTGTTGGGCGCAACTAGGGCGCAAATAGGACGCAAGTAGGTTGCAAGTAGGGCGCAAGTAGTGCGCAGCTAGGGCGCAACTATGGCGCAACTACGGCGCAAGTAGGGTACAAGTAGGACACAACTAGGGCGCAATCAGGGCACAACTAGGGCTTAACTGAGGCACAACTAGGGCACAACAAGGGCACCACTAGGGCATAGCTAGTGCCCAACTGGGGAACAGCTAGGGCGTAACTAGGACTCAAGTAGGGGAACTAGGACACAGTTATGGCGCAAGTGGGGCACAACTAGGACGCAACTAGGATGCAACTAGGGTTCAGCTAGTGCCCAACTGAGGAGCAACTAAGGCGCAACTTGGACACAACTAGGGTCCAACTAGGGCGCAAGTAGGTTGTAACTAGGGTGCAACAGGACGCAAGCAGGGCACAACTAGGACGCAAGTAGGACACAACTAGGGCGTAACTAGGGTACAAGTAAGGTGCAAGTAGGGCACAACTAGGGTGCAACGAGGAAGCAACTAGGGCCCAAGCATGGACAAGTATGGCACAAGTAGGGTGCAACTAAGGTGCAATAAGGGCACAATGAGGGCGCAAACAAGGCGCAAGTAGGGCGCAAGTAGGGCGCAACTAGGGTGCAAGTAGGGCACAACTAGGGCACAACTAGGGCGCAACTAGGGCGCAACTAGGATGCAAGTAGGGCACAAATGGAGCACAACTAGGGCACAACTAGGGTGTAACTAGGGCTCAAGTAGGGGCAAGTATGGCACAACTAGGGCGTAACTAGGGCGCATCTAGGGCATGATTAGGGCGCAAGTAGGGCGCAAGTAGAGCACCAGTAGGGCGCAACTAGGGTGTAAACATGGCTTAACTAGGGCGCAAGTAGGCCTCAAGTAGGGGTGAAACTAGAGCGTAACTAGGACACAACTAGGACGTAGCTAGAGCCCAACTGTGGTGCAACTAGGGTGCAGCTAGGGCGCAAGTCCGGCTCAACTAGGGCTCAAGTAGGGCGCAAATAGCGCACATGTAAGGTGAAAGCAGGACGCAACTAGGGCTCAAGTGGGGTACAACTAGGCCGCAACTAGGGTGACGCTAGTGCCCTACTGAGGCGTAACTAGGGCCTAATGAGGGTGCAAGTAGGGCTCAAGTAGAGCGCAACAGGGGCGCAACTAGGACACAACTAGCACACAACTAGGGCGCAACTAGGGCACAACTAGGGCATAGCTAGTGCCTAACCGAGGCGCACTATAGCGCAACTAGGGCGCAACTAGGGTGCAACTAGGGCCCAAGTAGGGTGAAACCAGGACGCAAGTAGGGAACAAAGAGGTCGCAAGTAGGGTGCAAGTAGGGCACAACTAGGACGCAACTAGGGCGCAAAGAGGGTGCAACTAAGGCGCAAGTAGCGCAAAAGAGTGGCATAACTAGGGTGTAACTATGGTGCAACTAGGGCACTAGTAGGGCACAAGTAAGGCGCAACTATGGCACAACTAGAGCGTAACTAGGACGCAATTATGGCGTAGGTAGGGTGCAAGTAGGGCGAAACTAAGGGTGCAACCAGGGCGCAATTAGGGCACAACTATGACACAACTAGGGCACAACTAGGACGGAGCTAGTGTCCAACACACGTGCAAGTAGGGCACAACTACACCGCAACTAGGGGGCAAGTGTGGCACAAGTAGGGTGTAAGTAGGGCACAACTAGAGCACAACTAGGGTGTAGCTAGTGTCCAACTGGAGCACAACAAAAGTGCAACAACGGCGGAACTAGGGAGCAACTAGGACGCAAGTAAGTCGCAACTAAGGGCACAACTAGGGCGCAAGAAGGGTGCCACTAGGGGCGCAACTAAGGGTGCAAGTAGGGCGGAGCTAGTTCCCAATTGAGGCACAACTAGGGCGCAAATAGGACGCAAGTAGGATGCAACTAGGGTACAAGTAGGGCACAACAAGGGCACAGCTAGGGCATAACTAGGGTGTAACTAGGGCACATGTAGGGTGCAAGTAGGGCAAAACTCGGGCGTAACTAGGGCGCAACTAGGGCAAAATTAGGTCGCAAGTCGGACGCAAGGAGGGTGCAAGCAGGGTGCAACTAGGGCACAACCAGGATGGCAACTAGGGCGCAAGTAGGGCGCAAGTAAGGTGCAACCAGGGCGAAACCAAGATCCAGCAGTGTGCAAGATGGGCGCAACTAGTGCGCAACTAGGGCGCAACTATGGCGTAGCTTGTGCACAACCGGGGTGCAACTAGGGCGCAACTAGGGTGCAACTAGGAAACAACCAGGACGAGTGTAGGGCCGAAGAAGGGCGCAAGTAGGGCGCAACTGGGACTCAACTAGGGCGTTAGCAGGTCGTAGAGAGTGTTGAATTGAGGTGTAATTTGGCCGCAACTAGGGTGAAACTAGGGCACAACTAGGATGTAGGTAGGGTGCAACTAGGGCGCATGTAGGGCGCAACTAGTGTGCAACTAGGGGGCAACTAGGGTGCAACTAGGACGCAAGAAGGATGGAAGTGGGGCGGAAGTAGGACACAACTAGGGTACAACTAGGGCACAACTAGGGCACAACTAGGGCGCAAGTAGGGAAAAACTAGGACGCATATATGGTGAAACTAGGGTGCAACTACGGTGTAGCTGGGACAAAACTAGGGAGCAACTAGGGCTGAAGTAAGCCGAATCTAGGGCGTAAGTAGGACATAGCTAGTTCCCAACTGAGGCGTACATGGGTGCAACTAGGGCGTAAGTAGGGCGTAACTAGGGTGTTAGAAGCGCAGAAGTAGGTGCAAGTAGGGTGTACGTAGGGCGCAATTATGGCGCAACTAGGGTACAAGTAGGGCGCAAGTAGGGTGTAACTAGGGTGCAATTAGGGCACAATTAGGGTGGAAGTAGGGCACAACTAGAGTGTATGTAGGGCCCAACTAGGGCGCAACTAGGGTGTAAGAGGGGCACAACTAGGGCACAGCTAGGGTACAACAAGGGGACAACTATGGTGCAACTAGGGTGCAAGTAAAGACAAGTAGGGCACAAGTAGGACGCAACTGAAGTGTACCTAGGGCACAAGTAGGGTACAAGTAGAGCGCAAGTAGGGTGCAAGAAGTGCGCAACTATGGCACAACTAGAATGCAACTAAGGTGAAAACAGGGCACAAGAAGGACGCAAATAGGGAAAAATTAGGGCACAACTAGGGCGCAAAAATGGTGCAACTATAGCTGAACCAAGACGTAGCTAGTGCGCAACCGAGGTGCAAGTAGGGCGCAACTAGGCCGCTATTCAGGCACAACTAAGGCGTAAGAAGGGCGCAGCTAGGGCGCATATAGGACACACGTAGTGCGCAACTAGGGCGCAACTAGGGCACAACTGGGGCGCAACTAGGGTGAAACTAGGGTGCAACTAGGGTGTAACTAGGCTGCAACTAGGGTGTAGCTAATGCCCAACCAAGGAGCAACTAGGGCACAAATAGAAGGCAACTAAGGCACAACAAGGGCATAACTAGGGTTCAAGTACAGCGCATGGAGGGGGCAATGAGTGTGTAACTAGGGTGTAACAAAGATGCAAGTAGCGTGAAAGTAGGGAGAAGGTGAAGAGCAACTTGGGCACAACTACGGCGCAAATAGGGCGCAAGTAGGGCGTAGGTAGGGTATAACTAGGGTGCAAGTAGGGAATAACCATGGCGCACCTTGCAAGAGGAATCCGCGTGGTGCAGTCCTGACGTTTCTCTGATTCTCTCTAGTGGCTCACGTCTTCTGTTTTGGACGAATCTGAGACTGAGCGTGAGCTTTCTTGTCCCCTCACGCTATGTGAGTAGGCACTTATTGACATTCACTTTTTCAAACGGAAGAACGTGATTTTGCATTGATTTTAGAGCAAAAACATGATCACAACATTTATAGGGCTAATCATGAGCTTTCCAATGCACCAAACCGTGCACAATTCGGCCAAGCGTAGACCAAGTTATGTTTGCCAAAGCGCAGGTCTCACCCACCACAGAAGCCTGACTCCGCCACTCGCCGTGGCGCCTTCCTCCACATGCAAAGCGCCTTTCCCAAGGCGCAGATCCCATTGCACATGGTGTGGGGGTCCCATGCACTGTTTCTACACACACTCCCCACTTTTGGGTCGAGTTTGGTGATGGGATGTGACGAGGTTCGAAACATGTCCGCGGACCTGCAGTCAGAATTTTTACGACGTCCCCGTGTAACAAAACGTACTACTGAGTTTCGGACGCCGAGCCATGATCCGGTGGATGATCCACCTGATCAGGTGGATTATCCACCAGGCGACTCAGCAGGCCTTCTAGAGCAATTTCTCCAGATGATGTTTTTGTTACTCAATCTGGTCAATTATCCACTGGATTTCGAGTCGCAGCCGGCCCCCAGAGCCGCTGCGCACACCCCAACTTTGGAAGGCAATATCTCCCTCGATACTTGTCTGATTCCGGCAAAACAGCTTCCACCTGATTCAACAATTAGTCAATTTTATGGGGCAATCATCCATTTTAGGATTTGAGCAATCATCGAGTTGCCAGATCTGCCGGTGCGGAGTTTCCACTTTCTGGAGGCTCGTCGGCGCCTCCCGGCGCTGCACTTGGGCATGTGGAGGGGGCAATTTTTCAACATTCTCACCCTTGTACCTGCCATGCCCTCTGTTCCTGCTTGCTCTCACTCATCTTCCCCTGCGCCCCCCAGCCCATCATAGCTGGTCATCCCAAGTCCGGCCACGCTCATATCGTGCTGGTCCGCGGGTTGCGCTTTGGTCAAGCAATCTGCAAGCATGTTGTGCGTGCTGTAGTTCTGCACAACCACCTGCCCCTTCTCGACCATGTCCCGTGCGTAGTGATAACGTACGTGGATGTGCTTCGTCCCCCTGTGCTGTGTCAGATTGCTGGTCAGTGAGATGGATTCTGTGTTGTCCTCTTGCACCACCGCAGGCTCCAGCTGGGGCACGCCAAGCTCCCCCAGCAACCTGCAGATCCACACCGCCTCCTTGACCGCCTCGGCCAGCGCGATACTCTCTGCTTCCACTGTAGAGGTGATGATGCAGTCTTGCTTCCTGTTCCACCGCGAGACCACTGCAGCAGCGAGGAAGAACGCGTAGCCGGATGTGGACTTCCGCTTGTCCACAACCCCAGCGTAGTCTGCATGCGTGTAGCACACCACACGTAAAGGATCCGCCTGCCATTTGCCATCGAACCTCAAGCGCACGTGCCGCGTTGCCTGCAGGTAGCGGAGGATGTGCTTGACCGCCTGCCAGTGTAGTGGCCCTGGATCGGCCACGTACATGCTCACTTGGCCCACTACGTAGGCCAGGTCCGGTCGAGTCGCCACCATGGCCTACATGAGGCTGCCCACCGCCGATTGGTAGGGCACCCCTGCCATATCCTCCCACTCTTCTTTTGTTTGCGGCGCCATTGCCGCACTTAGTTCAGAGGTTGTGGAGACAGGACTGCACACTGGTTTGCAGTCCTCCATGTTGTATCGCTTCAGCACCTCGGCCACATATTTGGCCTACCCCAGCTCAAGCGTGCGCGCCCTCCGGTTCCGCGTGATAATCAGCCCGAGGTAGAACTCCAGCTCCCCCATGTCCAACATCTGAAACCTGTTGTCCAACTGCTCTTTCAGCAGCTGTAGGGTTGGCAGGTCTGAGGAGCACAAGATCAGATCGTCCACGTAGAGTGCGACAATGTGATGGAGCTTCTTCCTATGCCGCACGTACACGTTGTGATCCGCCTCACAGCGCTTGAAGCCGAGTTGTGCCATGAAGCTGTCCATCACTTGGTACCAGCATTGGGGCGATTGTTTTAGCCTGTACAAGGACTTACGCAGCTTGCACACCTTGCCCTCCTGTGCCTCCACCCCCTCCGGCACCTCCATGTGGATTTCTTTATTGATGATGCCGTTGAGGAAGGCCGTCTTTACGTCCATTTGGTGGAGCTCCATGTCCTTCACGGCTGCCACCACAAGGATCGCCTGGATGCTTGTAAACTTGGCAACGGGGGCAAACGTCTCATCGTAGTGCTCGCCCTTACGCTGTGCGTACCCCTTTGCCAAGAGTCGCGCCTTGTACTTGTCAACCACACCTTCCTTTGTGAACTTGGTCTTGAAGACCCACTCGGAGCCGATGAATTTGGCGTCTTTCGGCCTGTCAACCAGCTGCCACGTGTCATTTTCAGGAATGGACGCCAACTCCGACTTGATGGCGGCGTCCCACTGCTTCCCCTCGGTCCGTGCAAGTGCCTCTTGCACGGTCATTGGCTCCATTGATGCAGCCAGCATGCACCACGTCATGCCGATCCATCAACCGGTGCCTGCGTTGAAATGCTTCTCCACTCTCCGCTGCCTCTCGCTGCGGCGCGGCAGTTTTGGTGGCGTCTCATCGCTCTGCTGCAATCCTTCCGACTCTGTCCGCTCCGGTGAATCATCGACCGGACGCCTCCTCGAGGATCTCTCCTGCTCCGGTGAACCATCAACCGGATGGGCGGTGCATCCAAAGGATTTTTCTCCTACGCCCGACGCAAAATCCGTAGGGAGTACGCGCTTAGGCACCCGCGGTGCCTCGTTTGACGGATCATTTTGCTGAATCTCCAGCCCAGCTACTTCATCGACGGAGGCCTCCACGTCAGCTGCTACACCTGCCGCACCGCCACGCTCTAACGCCGCATCATTGACCTCCGCGTCCGCCGGCTCCTCCTCGTAGTCAAGGAGTTGGAACCACTCCCCCTATTTTGGAGTGTTCCCGACGCTCATGTCGTTGCTGCACCTGCTGAAGCTTTGCTGCTCGTCAAACTCGACGTCATGGCTACGGATGATCTCTTGCGTGCGTGGGTCCCAGAGCCGGTACGCCTTTTGCGCGCTCTCGTAGCCGAGGAACAAGCACGACTTTGCCCGGAGTTCCAGCTTGTTGTCGCGTTCTTGCGCCGCCTGCACCATCGCGTGCGCCTTGCACCCGAACACCTTCAGGTGCGCCACGTTTGGTTTGCGCCTTCTCCAAACCTCCTGCAGCGTCTTCCAGCCGCCCTTACCTTTCAGCACCGCTGTTGGGGTGAGGTTGATGGTGTAGCTTATTGTATGCACAGCCTCCATCCAGAACCCTTGCGGCAACTCGGCATCCACCAGCATGGTTTGCACCATGTTGAGCTGCGTCTGGTTCGCCCGCTCCGCCACATCATTGGATTGTGGTGAGTACGGTGTAGTGGATTCCCACTTGATGCCCTGCTGCTTCATCCACCCGCTGCAGCCCACGTACTCTCCGCCATTGTCGTTGCGTAGTGCTCTGACCTTTTGGCCAGGCTGCCTCTCCATCGCTGCGACGTACTCCTTCAGCCGGTCCAAGACCTCGCCTTTCCGCTTCATGAATTGCACGTAGATTTTTCTACTTCAGTCGTCAATGAAGGTGACGAAGCATCTCAAGCCGTTGTTTGACGGAGTTTTGAACGGTCCACACACGATGATGTGCATGACCTCGAGCAGGTCCTTTGCACAAGCCTCATTCTTGTTGAATGGCTTGTACCGCGCCTTGCCCAAAATGCAAGGCTCGCACTTTTTGTGCGCTGCTACATCTGCTGTCGCGTCTACACCGTCGATGACGGGGCAGCGCACCATGTCGCGCTTCACCATCTCCTTAACGGTTGCGGGCGCCGAATGCCCCAACCGTCGGTTCCAGAGCTCCAGAATAGCGCTTCCTCCCTTGGCCATGTTGATGACGCGCTCCTGCGTGTCCGTTGCATCCGATGCCGTGGGGACCACTTTGGTCTCCACAATGTAGAGACCGCCCTCGCGCTTTGCCTCCAGCACAACCTCGCCGTCGCTGTCAATATGCACCACTGTGCCTTTTTTGTGGAAGAGCACCTCATACCCCTTGTCCGTCAAGCGGCTGACACTCGGGATGTTAGCCAGGTGGAGTACGTGCTGCACATCATGAATAATGCACAGCTCCTTCTTACCGCCCACCACAACTTCCACCTCCACGTCGCCTTGGCCGGCCACCGGCTTGACTTTGTCGTTCGCGACCACCATCAATTTGGAGTACTTCTTGTAGGTGAAGAACCCCACCTTCTTGACTTGGGTGTGCTCCTCGGCCCCGGAATCTAGGCAACGCATGTTGGCCTTCTTGAGGAAGTGGTTTTTGTTGTCGTTGAGGAGCGACCTGCCCTTGCTATTTCTGCCGTTGGTCTTCGCCCCCTCCGGGCACTCATGGGCCCAATGGCCCTTCTTGCCACAGTTGCGGCACGCACCTTTCTTGGCGCCCTTCTTGCCACTGCCCTTTCCACAGCTTCCTTTGCCCCCGCTTCCGCCACCACGTGTTTTAGTGATGAGGGCCGATGAGGAAGACGAGGACTCCCCGCAGCTCGGTCGATGCGCCTTGTTGCGGATGTACTGTGCGACCGCGCCATAGGTGAGCTTGTCCTCCGAGGACGGTGAAAAGTGGGTCCCAACAGTCAGGTAGGGCCATGAGGAGGGCCATCGCCTGCAGTTGCATGTTGAGCTTCCTCCCCACGTCATAGCATTGCAAGGCAAGCGAATCAATATGGTGCATGGCGGAGATGACATCATCTCCCTCCTCGATTCTCACCATGAGGAGCCGCTTCATTGCGAAGATTTTGTTCACGAGCGACTTGGATTGGTGGATAGCACAGAGATTTTGCCAAGCATTGGCTGCCATTTTGCAGCCTTGGAATTAGCCCCAATGCGACTCGGCTGTCCCCGACACCAGGAGCATGAGCGCCTCTGTGTTCTCCTTTTCGAAGGCCTGCTTCTCCGCGTCCGTAGCAGTCGCCTCTGCGAGCACCTCTTTTCCCAACATGACGTCCAGCAGCCCCTTATGCGAGAGGTGCAGCTCAAACTTCTGCCTCCATAGCCCAAAGCCCGGGCCGCCCACATACTTTTGAATGGGCTGAATCTCCTTCTGCGCCATGTGCGTAGTTGCTACTCCGTCGTGTTCTCAGAACTTCACGGTGACGTCCAAGATGACAATCTCAACCATTGCGTAAGACGTGAACGTTGGAGGCATTCAGATGAGTGGACCCATAACCCTTTGTGAGGAGGAATCCAGGTGGTGTGGTCCCGAAGTTTGTCTGATTGTCTCTAGTGGTTCACGTCTTCTGTTTTGGACGAATCTGAGACTGAGTGTGAGCTTTCTTGTCGCCTCACACTATGTGAGCAGGCATTTAGAGACAGTCACTTTTGCAAAGGTTACTACGTGATTTTGAATCAGTTTTAGAGAATGAAAGTGATCACAAAATTTATAGCACTAGTCATGAGCTTTCCAACGCACCAAACTGCGTGCGATTTGGCCAAGCATAGACCAAGTTATGTTTGCCAAAGTGCAGGTCTCACCGACCACAGAAGCCTGACGCCGCCACTCGCTGTGGCGCCTTCCTTCATGTGCGAAGCGCCTTTCCCAAGGCGCAGATCCCATTGCACATGGTGTGGGGGTCCCCTGTACTGTTTCCACGCACCCTCCCCACTTTTGGGTCGAGTTTGGTGATGGAGTGTGACGAGGTTCGAAACGTGTCTACGGACCTGCAGTCAGAATTTTCACGACGTCCTCGAGTAACAAAACGTACTACTGAGTTTCGGATGCCGAGCCATGATTTTGGCCCTCAATAACAACCTGCACTACAGGATCCGGTGGATGATCCACCTGATCAGGTGAATTATCCACCGGACGACTCGTCAGGCCTTCCAGAGCAGTTTCTCCAGATGGTGTTTTTGTTACTCAATCCGGTCAATTATCCGCTGGATTTCGAGTCGCAGCCGGCTCCCAGAGCCGCTGCGCACACCCCAACTTTGGAAGGCCATATCTCCCTCGATACTTGTCTGATTCTGGCGAAACAACTTCCACCGGATTCAACAATTAGTCAATTCAACGGGGCAATCATCAATTTTAGGATCCGAGCAATCATCAAGTTGCCAGATCTGCCGGCGCGGAGTTTCTGCCTTTTTCTTGCGGCTTGTCGGCATGCGGAGGGGCAATTTCTCAACAACACCTAGGGCGCAACTAGGTCACAACTAGGGTGCAAATAGGGAAAAACTAGGGTGAAACTAGGGAGCAGCTAGTGCCAAACTGAGGCAGAACTAGGGTACAACTAGGGCGGAACAAGGGTGTAACAAAGGCACAACAAGGGCGCAAATAGGCCGCAAATGGGACACAACTACGGCGTAGCTAGTGCATAACAAAGGCACAGCTAAAACCTAACTAGGGTGCAACTAGGGCGCAAGAAGAGCGCAAGTAAGGCAACAGAAGGGAGCATGTAGGCCGCAACTAGGGCAGAACTAGGGTGCAAGTAGGGCACAACTAGGACGTAGCTAATGCCCAACTGAGGCACAACTAGAGCGCAACTAGGTCGCAACTAGGACACAATTAGGGCGCAACTAGGACACAAGAAAGGTACAGTAAGGTGTAAAGAAGGGGCAAGTTGGGCCCATCTAGGCTGTAACTATTGCTCAAGTAGGGCGCAAGTAGAGCGCAAGAAGGGCGCAACTAGGGCGCAACTAGGGCGCAAATAAGGCGCAACTAGGACGCAACAAGGGCACAACTAGGTTGTTACTAAGGCCCAAGTAGGGAGAAAGTAGGAAAAAACTAGGTTACAACTAGGGCGTATCTAGTACGCAACTGGGGCGCAAGTAGGGCGCAAGTATGGTACAACTAAGGTGAAACTAGGGCGAGTCAATGGAAGAAATAAGGTACAACTAGGGCGCAACTAGGACGTAACTAGTGCCCAACAGAGGCACGACTAGGGTGCAACTGGGTCGCAAGTAGGATGCAAGTAGGTTGCAATTAGGGTGCAAGCAGGGCGCAACTAGGATGAGAATAGGGCATAGCTAGTACCCAGTTGAGGTACAACTAGGGAGAACTAGGCCGCAACTAGGGTGCAACTAGGGCGCAACTAGAGCCCAAGTAGGGCGCAACTAGGGCACAAGTAGAGTGCAAGTAGGACACAACTAGGGTGCAACTAGGGCACATCTAGGGCATATCTACTGCCCAATTGAGGCATAACTAGGATGCAACTAGGGCACAAGTAGGGCGCAACTCGGGCATAGCTAGGACGTAACTAGGGTGCAGCTAGGGCACAAGTAGGGCGCAAGTAGGGTGCAACTAGGGCATAACATGGGCGCAACTAGGTCGTAAGAAGGGCACAAGTATGGTGTAAGGAGGGCGCAACTAAGGCATAACTAGGGTGTAAGAAGGGTGCAAGTAGGACGCAAGTAGGGCGCAAGTAGGGCGCAACTAGGGCACAACAAGGGTGCAAGTAGGGGGCAACTAGGGCGTAACTGGGGTGCAAATAGGACGTAACTTGTGCCAAATTGAGGCGCAACTAGGGCACAAGTAGGGCACAAGTAGGGTGCAGGTTGGGAGCAAGTAGGGTGCAACTCGGGCACAACTAGGGTGCAACCAGGGCGTAGCTAGTACCCAACTGATGTGCAACTAGGGCACAACTAGGGTGCAACTGTCACGGATGCTAACTTGGCGAGCTCTGATGGTGTAGCCTGGTATTGCCACGCCGACCTGTTGAAGCAGCGATGTGGCTCGAGCGGGATCACTTGGGACTGTGGACGGTGAGACGGGATGGCTTGAGGGTAGCAGACCCTCAAGCACCATGGTTTTCGCCTAGTCGGCCAAGGATCCTGCAAATTCCATTACATTGGTATCAAAGTTGTAGGCCTCAAATCCCACGTTTGGATTACCGGAGATTCCAAGGTGGCTCTCACTCCTTGTGGTGGGAATTGTAGTGGGGCACTGCCACGCCGACCTGTCGAAGGAGCCACGTGGCTTGAGCTCACCTTAGAGTGTCGATGGTGAAACGGGATGGCTTGAGGGTCGGAGACCCTCAAGCAACGCGGCTTTGGCCTAGTCGGCCAAGGATTCCGTCCAAACCATCATAGATCCAACACAAGTTTCCACGGCTGTTTATTACAAAGAGACTTCCAAGGGAGGTGTGTGGTTTGGGTCGCCACAACACCAAGGGAGCAGAGTTCTGGAAGAATGCAAAATGCGGAAACTGAGAAAGTCTGAGGACTGTTGATAATTAGTTGTTTTGATGAGATTACACCAGATTCTTATAGCCTGTGATATGAGATTTCCAACACAACCAAGCACGTCCCAAACGGAGCTGTAGAGCCCCTGCTACGACTTTTGGAGTAACCCATGCTGGAGCCGCCCACTATGCCCACGAACGGGAGGCGCTTCGATGGTGGCCTGTCAAAGCGCCCTTCATGGCCCTCCAACGTGGGGGGAGGTTTGACCTGGTCCAGGATACCTCCCATGTCCCTTATTTTGTGGCCCATGTGCCTTTGGAGCTCATTGAAGTCGAACTCGGACCACTGGTGGTGGAATCATCCCATCACCAATGATGGACATCCACATTCCACCCACCTACCACCCGAACTTCGGATGGGGCTAACTTTCTGCATTCTCAACCAAACCAAGCAACTGAAAGCTCGAGAACGCATGACAAAATCCAGGGGGTCCAAATCTGCAATCAAATCAGAGATCCAACCACTTCCTAGCGGTCGAAACAGGAAAACATCAAACAGCATCCATGGCAGGAGCACTTTTGACAGCAACTAGGGCGCAATTAGAACAAAAGTAGGGCACAACTACGGCACATGTAGGACGCAAGTAGGGCACAAGAAGGACGCAAGTAGGGAGCAACTAAGGCACAACTAGGGCGCACCTAGGATGCAAGTAGGGCGCAACTAGGGCATAACTAGGGCGTAACTAGGATGCATGTGGGGCACAATCAAGGCGCAAAAGCGGTGCAACTGAGGTGCATGTACGGCACAAGCAGGGCCCAACTAGGGTGCAACTACGGTGCAAGTAGGGTGCAACTAGGGTGAAACTAGGGTGCAACTAGGGCGCAACTAGGGCACAAGTAGGGAAAAGTATGGCACAAGTAGGACGTATGTAGGGTGTAACTAGGGCGCAAGTTTGGCACAAGTAGGGCGCAATTAGGGTGCAAGTAGTGCGCAACTACGGTGCAACTAGGGCGCAACTAGGGCAGAACTAAGACATAGCTAGTGCACAAACAAGGCACAAGAAGGGTGCAGCCAGGGTGCAAATCGGGTGCAACTAGGGTGCAAGTAGGGCACAAGTAGGGTGCAACTAGAGTGCAACTAGTGTGCAAGTAGGGCATAGCTAGTATCTAACTGATGCACAACTAGGGTGCAACTAGAGTGCAAATACAGGGAAACTAAGGTGCAAGTAAGGCGTATCTCGGGTGCAACTAGGGCGTAACTTGGGCGTAACTATTGTGCAAGTAGGGCGCAATGAGGGCGCAACTAGAGCGTAACTAGGATGCAAGTAGGGCCCAAGTAGGGCCCAAGTAGGGCGCAAGAAGGGCGCAACTAGGGCACACCTAGGGTGCAACTAGGGTGCAAGTAGGGCACAAGTTAGGCACAATTAGGACGTAACTTGGGCGCACCCAAGGCGCAAGTAGGACGCAAGTAGAGCACAAATAGGGCGTAACTAGGACACAACTATGGCGTAACTAGGGTGCAACTAGGGCTCAAGTAGGGCGTAGCTAGTGCCCAATTGAGGCACGACTAGGGCGCAACATGGGCGCAGCTAGGGTACATCTAGGGCGTAAGAAGGGCGCAAGTAGGCTGCAACCAGGGCACAACTAGGGAAAAACTATGGTGCAACTAGGGCGTAACTAGTGCCCAACTTAGGCACAACTCGAGCGCAACTTGGGCACAACTAGGACACAACTTGGGTGCACATAGGTTGCAACTAGTGCAAAAGAAAGGTATAGTAGGATGAAAGGAGGGCAAAATTAGGGTGCAACTAGGCCATAATTAGTGCTCAAATAGGATGCAAGTAGAGCGCAAGTAGGGCGCAACTAGAGTGCAAGTAGGGCGCAAGTAGGGTGTAACTAGGGCGTAACTAGGACGCAACTAGGACACGACTAGGGCACAACTAGGGCACAGGTAGGGCACAAAAAGGATGCAACTAGGGCACAACTAGGGCATAATTATGGTGCAACTAGGGCACAAGCACGGCGCAAGTAGGGCGCAACTAGGGCTCAACTAGGAAGCACCTTGGTCATAACTAAAGCGCAACCATGGCGCATCTGGGACATAGCTAGTACCTAACTGAGGTACAAATAGGGCGCAATTATGGCCCAAGTAGGGCGAAGATAGGGTGCACGTAGTGCACAACTAGGGTGCAACTAGGGCACAACTAGGGCTTAGCACGTGTCCAAATTAGGCGCAACAAGGAAGCAATTAGGGCACAACTATGGCATAGCTAGGGGTCAACTAGGGCGGAAGTCAGGTGCAACTAGGGCACAGCTAGGGCGCAAGTAGGACGTAACTAGGATATAACTAGAGCACAACTAGGGCGTAGCTACTCCCAAACTGAGGCACAACTAGGACACAATTAGAGTACAAGAAGGACGCAACTAGGGTACAAGTAGGGCGTAGCTAGGACGCAGCTAGGGAGTAACTAGGGTGTAACTAGGGTGCAAGTAGGGCGCAAGTGGGGCACAACTAGGGTGTTACATGGGCGCAACTATGGCACAAGAAGGGCACAAGTAGGTCACAAGGAGGGCGCAACTAGGGCGCAACTAGGGTGCAAGTGAGGCGCAACTAGGGCGCAAGTAGGGTGCAACTAGGGTGCAACTAGGGTGCAACAAGGGCACAACTAAGGCGCAAGTAGGACGCCAATAGGATGCAGCTAGGGCGCAACCAGGGCATAGCTAGTACCCAATTGAGGTGGAACTAGGATGCAACTACTATGCTACTAGGGCGCAACTAGGACACAAGTAGGGAGCAACTAGGGTGCGAGGAGGACGCGAGTAGGGCGCAAGTAGGATGCAAGTAGGGGGCTTCTAGGACGCAACTAGGGCACAACTACGACGCAAGAAGAGCATAAGTAGGGCGCAAGTAGGGTGCATGTAGGGCGCAACTAGGGCGGAACTAAGGCGCAAGTAGGACGCAAATGGGGCACAAGTATGGCATAACTAGGGCGCAACTATGGCGTACCTGGGACACAAGTCTTGCGCAAGTAGAGGGCAAATAGAGCACAACTAGGGCACAACTAGGGTGCAACTAGGATACAACTAGGGCGCAACTAGGATGTAGCTAGTGCCTTACTTAGGCACAGCTAGGGCGCAACTAGGGCGCAACAAGGGTGCAAGTAGGGTGCATGTAGGAAGCAACTAGGGTGCAACTAGGGCCAAACTAGGGCGCAACTAGGGCGTAGCTAGTGCCAAACTGAGGTGCAACTAGGGTACAAGTAGGGTGCCAGTAGGGGGTAGTTAAGGCACAAGTAAGACGCAAGATGGACGCAAGGAGGGCGCAAGTAGGGGACAGCTAGGGCGCAAGTAGGATCCAAATAGGACGCAAGTAGGGTGCAGGTAGGGCACAAATAGGGTGTCAACAGAGTGCAATTAGGGCACAAGTAAGGCGCAAGAAGAGTGTAAGTAGGGCACAACTAGGGCACAACTAGGGCACAACAAGGGTGCAATTTGGGTGCAAGTAGGGCGTAAGTAGGGCAAAAGTAGGGTGTAAGTAGGGCGCAAGTAGGAGGCAAGTAGGGCACAACTAGGGCACAACTAGGGTACAAGTAGAGTGCAACTAGGGCACAAGTAGAGCACAACTAGGACGCAACTAGAGCGCAACTAGGACGCAACTAGGGCGTAGCTAATGCCCAATGGAGGTACAACTAGGGTGCAACTAGGGCGCAACTAGATCCCAACTAGAGCGCAATTATGGAAAGTCTAGTGCGCAACTGGCGGGGAAGTAGGAGACAAGTAGGATGCAACTAGGGCACAACTAGGGTGCAAGTAGGGCGTAACTAGGGCACTAGTAGGACGCAAGTAGGGTGCAACTAGGGTACAACTAGGGCTCAAGTAGGACACAACTAGGGGGCAAGTAAGACGCAAGTAGAGTGCATCTAGGTTGCAACAAGGGTGCAACTAGGGTGCAACTAGGCCACAACTAGGGTGTAAGTACTGCGCAACTAGGGCTCAACTAGGGCGCAACCAGGGTGTAACTAGGGTACAACTAGGGTGCAACTAGCTCATAGTTAGTACCCAATTGAGGCGCAACTAGGGCGCAACTAGGGCGCAACTATGGCGCAGCTAGGGCGTAACTAGGGTGCTAGTAGGGTACAATCAGGGCGTAAGTAGAGTGCAAGTAGTGCGTAAAGGGCGAAACTAGGGCATAGCTTGTGTCCAACTGAGGCGCAAGTAGGGCACAAATAGGGTGCAACTAGGGTACAATTAGGGCGCAAGTATGGCGCAACTAGGATGCAAGTAGTTCAAAACTAGGGCACAAGTAGGGTAAAACTTTGGCGCAACTAGGGCGCAACTATGGCACAACTAGGACGTGGCTAGTGCCCAAGTGAGGCGTAGCTAGGGCCTGACTAGGGCAAAAGCAGGGCACAAGTAGGGCAGAAGTAGGGCCCAACTAGGGCGCAAGTAGGGCACATGTAGGGTGTAACTAGGACGCAACTAGGGCACAAGTAGGGTGCAAGTAGGATGCAAGGAGGGTGCAAGTAGGGTTTAACTTGGACAAAACTAGGGCGTAACTAGGGCGTAGCTATTGCCCATTGTTGATCTGGCCACCCCAAACCCCGGCACATCAATGTCCACCCCGGCATACAGACGTGATCCCCCCCACATTGGGCACCTCTGAACCACGGACTGTCCTGGGGTGGGGCTGTGCATTGTTCTGGCTTGACCTGTGCATAGTATCCATGGTAATTGCCCATTTTTTCTGATGAGGTCGCAGGTCATCTCCGTGCTCGCTTGAATTTCCTACATTTGCATGGTCTGCCGCGGTGACTCACACTGGCAGCACTCGACGTAGAATGAGATGAGCTGGTGATTCAGATTCAAATGTATGTCCTCAAATCAAGATTGTGTTTAAGTTTTCACTCTTTGAAGTTTGAAGTTCTGTGCTGGGTGCTAAAGGATCAAAGCTTTCTTGTTTCAGTTTGGAATATGAGGTTCGGGAGTCAAACGTAAGAGATTGAAAAGCGGATTTTGATTTTCCGAATTGAAAGTTTGGAATTTGGTAGCGATTACAGAGGTCAATGTCAATATTTTGACCTTTGTAGTTCTGAACATGACATCAAAGTTCCGAGTTCTGAAACTCGAGTTTTAAAGTTGGCCGTTGACTTCAAAATTTTAGGGTTTCCTTGCGAAAATTCAACCACTAATATCTTGAGTAGAGAAAGCATCCTATTGACAGATCAAACCCTCCCCAATAGTATTGTTAAGAACATTAATGTGGTTTTCAAACCAGGAGGGTTTGGGTTGGAATGAAGGGGGGAGGGGGGGGGGTCAAGATTGCCCTTGATTTCCAGAAGACATGGTTTGTCGGCGGCAGAATACTTGCTCGCTGACTCACCGTGTCAGACCTGGTTGGTCGGCGGCGGGGCGGGGGGATGGGATGGGGGGGGGNGGGGGGGGGGGGGGGGGGGGGGGGGGGGTGGCTGGCTGGCTGATCTCACTCAGACGTCGAACGCAAACTCTATCCACATCAATGCCCCATCAAGGTGGATCGCGGTTCTGCTGCCGCGGTGATGGGGTCATCCCGGAACCCCAGGTCATCACTGCTATTGCCCAACTGAGTTGCAAGTAGGGTGCAACTAGGGCATAACTAAGGCACAACTAGGGTGCAAGTAAGGCACAACTATGGTGCAAGTAGGGTGCAAGTAGGATGCAAATAGGGTGCAACTAGGATGCAACTAGGCCGCAACTAGGGTGCAAGTAGGATGCAAGTAGGGCGCAACTAGGGTGAAAATAGGGTGCAAATTTGAGCTAGTGCCGAACTGAGGTGTAAGTAGGGCGCAACTAGGGCATAACAAGGGCGCAACTAGGGCATAGCTAGTGCCCAACTGAGGCGCAACTAGGGCGCACCTAGGGCTCAACTGGGGCGCAACTAGGGCTTAACTATGGCACAACTAGGGCACAACTATGGCCCAAGTAGGGCGCAAGTAGGGCATAACTAAGGCGCAATTAGGGCACAACTAGGGCGCAAGTAGGGCACAAGTAGGACGCAAGTTGGGCGGAACTATTGTGCAACGAGGACGCAAGTATGGCACAAGTAGGCTGCAGTTAGAAAACAAACTAGGGCGTAACTGGGGCGCAAGTAGGCCAAAAGTAAGGCGCAACTAGGACGCAACTTGGGCGCAACTAGGGCGCAATGAGGGCGTAGTTACTTCCCACTTGAGGCACAACTAGGGCGCAACTAGGGCGCCAGGAGGGCGCAACTAGGGCGCAAATAGCGTGCAACTAGGATGCAACTAGTGCGCAACAACGGCGCAAGTAGGACACAACTAGGGCACAACTACGGCACAACTAGGGCATAGCTAGTGCCGAATTGAGGTGCATTAAGGATGCATCTAGGGCGCAACTAGGGCTCAACTAGGTTGCAACTAGGTTGCAACTAGGGTGCAACTAGGGTGCAACTAGAGCGCAACTAGGACGGAAGTAGGGAGAAACTAGGGTGCAACTAGGGCTTAGATAGCGCCCAATTGAGGCGCAACTGGGCCGCAACTAGGGTGCAAGTATGGCGCAAGTAGGGTGCAAGTATCAAGAGGTGCAAGTATAGAGGGTCAAGAGGCTCCATCGAGAAGTCAGGGGGCTTTAAAATTATTGACTTGCAGTTTAAAAAGGATCTAGCGTCATTGAGGAGTCAACCAAATAATATGAAAACATCCATGTAGTGCACAAATCTTCTGTCAACCATTCTCGGGACTGGTCGAAGTTGTCAGAATCTTCCAGAACAGGACATCAGAGGTTGACGCAGGTGGCCAAAATGCCCTCGGCAAACAATCATCAAATTCCAGAGAGCATCATGTATTGGGCCTCGAATATCAGGACAAAAGTGCCCACTCGCAGCGTTTAGGGACTTGTGTCCGTCAGGTACGTAACATCGGCCATGGGCATGTATCCAACTGATTAAACCTCCAATTCTCCACTCTAGAAGACTTTGACAACATTCCGGAAGGATCAAGACAACCATTGTAGAATACACAAGTGTTTTCATACTCTTCGGTCAACATCTTGATGTCGCTAGACTTTTATGAGGACGTAACTTGAAATTTGTTAAGCCCCCCAACTTCCTCAAGAATTTCTTTGAAGCAACCTTTTACGCAGCAGCCTTGCAAGCATCGCCCGACTCAAGCGCCTAAGATCTCAAGTGTGCCTTGCCTTTGTTTCAGTACTTCTACATATGCGCTCAACAGTTCTGACACATACGTACTGCTAATCATAAAATACTCAAGTGTCATATTTCCCAGAAAAAATTTACCTCTAAATCTTCTACATGTTCACCGATTGCATCACACTATGAATAGCACTTGGTATTCAAGCCTAGCGGTGCTTCAGGGACAGCCGATGAGTCCATTCAACCACGACAACATCGTACGAGCCTTATGTGCATCTCCACTGTCTAGAAGGTTGTTGACCTTGCAGTGATGGTGATGATAGGAACAAGCACACCCGGCAATGAGTTGTGGTAACCCAGCGAAGGATTGAACGATGAAGGGATAGCAACATGTAACACATGAAACTCTCCAAACAATCTAGGTAGCAGCAGCGGCATGTGGTGGGCGATCCAACTAATGGCATTCGATCATTGACAATGATGGACAACACGCTGATGGATCAGTCGATCTCGTTGAAGCCCTTACCACCATTGTTGTCCACCGGGGGGACACCTGGAGCTACATCACATTCCACAAGAGAAGAAAACACAGCATAATGATGGTTTGCATCATGAATTTCTGGTTCTTAAAAGCCTGAACAGACCTTACTCTAATAACTTAACGAGCCGATGCAGGAGCTTCGTAACTCACGCATGCAGGAAGTGTTGTGTTATGACGTGAGCCATCCCATGTGTTTGTACAATGTACTATGGCCACTTGGATGTGTCCATGCTCGTGCAGATCCCTTATGCGAAGCCAGCTGTTGGTGGAGCATCATTGTGTGCAGTCCACCCACCTGGAGCTCTAGAATAGCCGACATGACGACCAGGATGCTTGTTGGGACCCTGTGCACTTTTTCTGTAGCCTCTAAGGGTTTTCTCTGCGAGCTGGTCGTGGGCCCATATGGCATACTTTTGCATTTTGTGTCCACCAATTAATGCTGGACTTGTGCGTGCAATTGGTAGTGGCGTCCAACTTGAGATTTTGCATCTCTAGTTTCAGACACTCTAACGTTTGGATGCATGTGTGCAAAGGCACGGCCAAAATAGTGGTTTGGGCCGGCTTTAGGGCAAACTGACAAGTACTGGTTTCTGGCGTGTGCATTACCCGCCGTGCGTCGTGGCATGTTCTTGTCAGTTTTCACCTCTCTCTGCATTTTGAAGCTATTGAAGCTCATGAGACTCTGCACGACTCCCTTAGCTAAACCCTAACTCTTCTCGCACTTGTGTTCCATGCTAGCGTGTCAGATGAATGAACTGTGTTGCAACTTCAGCGGGAGCAAAGCTAGGAAGCTTCTACATGCTTTCACATAGTATCAGAGCAACAAGACTCATCTTGTCGAGCTGAGTAGCAGAGACACAACATCAACAGTAACAGTGAGAGTCATAGCCGCGGTTATATCATTGGGACCCGTCATAGCAGATAGAAACAAGAACGACACCGCCGTGACGTTAGCACCGCCAAAGCAGGAGCTGTAGCTGAGTAGTAATGGTGGCAGTAATGAACAACAGTAGCAACGGCTGGAAACAGGAGCAGCGAGCAGCAATCACAGCAATAGCAGCATGCAGACCAGCTGCAAGGGGTCTGACTTCTCCTTTCCATCGTACTTCAGGCATGCATGCCATGTCACATGCAGATACCGGAGGATGAGCTTTGCCACCTGTATACTGGCCCAGTGTTGGCCATGTATCTGCTCACCTGACGCACCGCACAGGCCAAGTCTGGCCGAGTCGCCACCATGGCATACATGAGGCTGTTCAGCACATATTGGTAGGGCAACTCCGCCATGTCCTCCTTCTCCTCTTTTGTTCTTGACTCCATCACCGCACTCATCTCACAGCTTCTGGAGACCAGAATGCCCACTGCTTTGATTCCTCCATGCCCTACCACTTCAGGACCTCGGCCACGTACTTGACCTGTCCCAGTTTAAGCATGCGCACCCTCTGATTCCACATGATGCTCATCCCGAGGTAGTTCTCCAGCTCCTCCATGCCTGTCATCTCAAATATGTTGCTCAGTTTCTCCTTGAGCTGCTGGAAAGCCGCCTGATCTGATGAACACAGGATCAGGTCATCGATGTAGAGTGCAGCAATCTGATGGAGCCCTTGCTGCACTGCACGTATACGCTGTGGTCTGACTCACAACGCTTGTATTCGAGCTCCACCATGGAGCCATGCATCTGCTGGCACTAGCACCTGGATGCCTATTTTAGCCCATACAAGGCCTTCCACAGCTTGCCCACCTTGCCCTCCGGCGCATCTACCACCTTCTGTCACCTCAATGTAGGTCTCCTTGTCAATGATTCCATTCATAAATGTTGTCTTGACATTCATTTGGTGGATCCTCATGTCCTTTGCAGTTGCCACAGTGAGGATTGTCCCGATGCTTGTGAACTTAGTGACGGAAGCCGATGTCTCATCATAGTGTTTGCCTCTCCGTTGCACGTACCCCTTCACCACAAGCCGCGCTTTGTACTTCTCAACCTTGCCTTCCTGGGTGAGTTTCACTTTGAGAACCCACTTGGAGTTGATCAACTTCACGTCCTTTGGCCGTTCCGCCAGCTCCCAAGTGCCTGTCTCAGGAACGGGCGCATGTGCAAATTTTATTGCTTTGTCCCACTGCTGTCCGTCAGGCCGTACAAGCACCTCTTGCATGGTTGTTGGCTCCGTTGTGGCTGCCATGCACCACGCCATGCCAACCCAGCGGCCCGTGCTTACGTCTAGCGCTTTGCTGCATTCTGCTGCCTCCGGCTGCGACTCGGCAACCTTGGCGACTCCGGCTACTGGTCTTGTTGCTCCTCTGCTACAACGTTGTCCTCAAACCACCGGCGGTGGAATCATCCCGTCACCTTTTACGGACACCCAGATTGCAATGGCCAACCACCTCAACTTTGGATGGGACTCACTTTCTGCGTACTCCACCAAATCAAGCAACTGAAAGCTCAAAATGGCATGCAAGAATCTAGGGAGTCCAAGTATGCAGTCAAATAAAACATCCAACTTCTCCTCAGTGGTCGAACCAGGAAAACGGCAAAACGGCATCCATGGGAGGTTCATATCTTTACAGCATACAATTTTTAGGTGTAGGCATGAGCTTTATAGGCGCGTGCCCAGGGTTGCAGGCATAAGCAGAGGCGTAGTAGGCATAGGTCTATGCTCTGGATGTGAAAATGCTGGCCTTTTATGTACAGCCGTAGGCATTGTAGGCACAGGCACAGGCTTTACAGGCTCAAGGGTAGGCCTTGTAGGTTCAGGCGTAGTTGCTGCAGGTACGGCCGCAGGCTTTGCAGGCACAGGCTTAGGCTTTGTAGGACATGAGCAGGCTTTCTAGTTGCAGGCTTAGGCTCTTTAGGTGCAGGTACAGGATTTTTGGTGCATAGACAGGCTTTAAAGGTGCAGGTGCGGGCTTTGTAGTCACAGGCACATACTTTGTAGGTGCAAGCACCAGCTTTGTAGGTTCAGGTATGTCCACAAGCTTTCCAATCTCTCGTACAAGCATTGTATGTGCAGGCACAACCTATATAGGCACAGACGCAGGCTAGGTACCAGGCATAGGCACAGGTTCTGTTTCTGCAGGCACATGTTTTGTAGGAACAGGAATACGGTTTGTAGGCACAAGAAAAGGTTTTTTAGGCATAAGTATAGGCATTGTAGGTACAGGCGCAAGCCTTCTAGGCGCATGCACTAGCCTTGTAGGTGCGGGCATTGTAGGAGGAGGCATAGGCTTTTACGATGCCGGTAAAGGATCTTTACGTGCATGCTTTGTAGGAACAATTGCATGCTTTTTAGGCGCATGCATAGGCTTTGTAGGCATATGCGTAGGCTTTGTAGGTGCAGATCCAAGATTTGTAGGTATGGGCACAAGCTTTGTGGGCACATTTGCAGGCTCTGTAGGCTCAGTGCTTGCATTGTAGGCGCAGGCTTAGGTATATAAGGTGCATGCGCTTTGTAGGCGTAGGCAAAGGCTTTGTAGTCCTAGGCGCAGACTTTGTTGGTGTAGACCCAAGGTTTGTGTAGACCCTAGGCGCATGCGTAGGCTTTGTATGCAGAGGTGCATGGTTTGTAGGCGGAGGTCCAGGCTTTGTAGGCACAGGCACAGGCTTTGTGGGCATAGGCACGGGCTTTGTAGGTGCAGGGTTTGGTTTTAGAGGCAATGGCACAGGCTTTGTGGGTGCAGGAGCTGGCTTTGTAGGCGAAGGCGCAGGCTTTGTAGGCTCCAGTGCATGCTTTGTAGACACAGGCACAGGCTTTGTTAGTTCATGCGTAGGATTTGTAGGCAAAGGCGCAGTCTTCATTAGTGCAGGCATATGCTTTGTAAGCGCAGGCACAGCTTTTGTACGCACAATTGCATGCTTTGTAGGTGCAGGCACAGGCGCTGGCAAGTGCGAGTGCAGGTGGGTGCAAGTGTAGGCATTTTATTTGGAGGCATAGGCTTTGTAGGCACATGCTTTGTAGGGACAGGTTTAGGTTTTTTTGGCTCAGGTGCATGATTTTTAGGCGCAGACGTAAGCTTTACAGGCACAGGCACAGCCTTCTAGGCGCAGGCATAGGCTTTGTAGGTAGGCATACGCGAAGGCCTTATAGGTGCAGGTGCAGGCTCTATAGGTACATGCACAGGCTTTATAGGCCCAAGCGTATGCTTTCTTGGAGCAGGCATAGGCTCTGTAAGCACAAGAACAGATGTTGCAGGCGGAGGCAAAGGCATTTTAGGCATAGGCACAACCTTTCGAGGTACAGGCTCAGGTTTTGTAGGCACAGGCATAGGCTTTCTAGGCGCATGTGCATGCTTTCTATGGGCCTCTGACTATTTAGGCATAGGTGCAGGCTTTGTAAGTATAGGCGCAGGCTCCATAGGTGTAGATGCAGTCTCTACAGGTGCAGACGCAGGCTTCTTAGGCACAGTCGCAAGCTTCGTATGTGCAGAAGCAGTTTTTAGGTGCACGTACAAGCCTTATACATGCAAGTGCAGGATTTTCATGTGCAGGCAAAGGCTTTGTAGGCACTGGCGCAAGATTTGGAAGCACGGGCGACGGCTTTGGAGGTGTAGGCACAGGCTTTGCGAGAGGAGGCACAGCCTTTGTTGGTGCAGGCACAGGCTTTGTAGGCGCAAGCACAGGATTTCTAGGTGTGGGAACAGGCTTTGAAGGTGCAGGTGCAGGCATTGTTAGCTCAGGTGAACACTTCGTAGGCGCCTGTATAGGCTTTGTAGGCATATGCATAGGCTCTGTAGGCGCATGCGCAGGCTTTGTAGGTGCAAGACCAGGATTTCTAGGTACTGGAGTACGATGTCTAGGCACAGGGGCATGCCTTGAAGGTGATGGTGTGTTCTGTGAAGGCATAGGCTCAGGTGTACTCTTTGGGATTTTTAGGTACAGGCGCAGGCTTTGTAGGTGCAGGCACAGATTTTGTAGGCACAGGCTGAGAATTTAGGCACAAGCGCAGGCTTTTTGGGCGCAGGCACACAATTTGTTGGTGCAGGCGCAGGCTTGGTAGGCTCAGGCGCAGGCCTTTTAGGCACAGATACAGGCTTTCTTGTCACAGGCTCAGGCTTCGTAGGTGCAGGATCATCATTTGTAGGTGCATGCTCAGGCTTTGCAGCCATAGTTGTAGGATTTTTAAGTGTAGGCACCGGCTTTGTAGGTGGGGAGCAGGCTTCAAAGGCACAGGCGCAGGCTTCTTAGGCACAGGTGCAAGATTCATAGGTGCAGGCACAGGCATCATATGCGCAACGTATATGCTTTTCATGCACAGGCACAGATTTGTAGGCACAGGCACAGGCTTTTCATGCATATGCAGAGGCTTTCAAGGCATTGGTGCAGGTTTTT
This sequence comes from Penium margaritaceum, assembly GCA_023375785.1. Classification (NCBI taxonomy): domain Eukaryota; kingdom Viridiplantae; phylum Streptophyta; class Zygnematophyceae; order Desmidiales; family Peniaceae; genus Penium; species Penium margaritaceum. The sequence continues at coordinate 132,959 of SZWC01002592.1, read as the reverse complement.
CATGCAGAGGTGCAAGCTTTGTAGGCGCAGGCACAGGCTTTGTAAGCGCAGGCGCATGCTTTATAGGCCCAGGCGCATGCTTTTTAGGCACATGCCCAGGCTTTGTTGGCGCAGGTGCAAGATTTGTAGGCCCGTTTACAGGCTTTGTAGTTCCAGGCGAGCATTATTTTAGCGCAGGCACATGTGTTATAGGCGCAAGTGCAAGATTTGTAGGCGTAGGCATAGGTTTTGTAGGCGTAGGTGTAGGTTTTGTAGGCACAGAAGTATGATTTCTAGGCACAAGCATGAATGTTCTAGGCACAGGCACAGGCTTTGTAAGCGCAGGCAATGGAATTGCAGGCATAGGTACCAGCTTTGTAGGCATAGGTTCAGGCTTTGTAGGTGCGGACACAGAGTTATCAGGTACCGGTGCATGCTTTTTAGGCACAGAAGCAGACTATTTAGTCGCAGGCTAATGATTTTAAGGTGCATGTATGGAATTTGTAGCCATGGGATAAGGCTTTGTCAGTGCATGCACGGGCTTCATAGGAGAGGAACAGGCTCTTTAGGCACAGGAACAAGCTTTGTAGGAACAGGCGCAGGTTTTGTACGTGAAGGTTCAGGCTGTACATGCACAGGTGAAGGCTTTGTAAGTCCAGGTGCAGGCTTGGTAAGTGCAGGCACAGGCTTTTGAGGCATAGGCGCAAGCTTTGTGAGCAGAGGCACATCCCTTGAAGGTGCAGGCGCAGGCTTTGTAGGCATAGGTGCAGGATTTTCAGGTGCAGGCGCAGGATTTTTATGCGAAGGCACAAGATCTGTAGGCACATGAGGAGGCTTTGAAGGCACAGGTGCGGACTTATTAGGCCCAAGCACAGATTTTCTAGGCGCAGGCGCAGGCTTTGCAGGCGCAGGCACATGAATTGTAGGTGCAGGTCCAGGCTTTCAGGGCATAGGCACAAGTTTTGTAGGCACGGGAGCAAGCTTCATAGGCGAAGGCTCAGGATTTATAGGTGCAAGCAAAGGATTTACATGCGCATGGGCAGATTTTGTAGGTGCAGGCCCATGCTGTTTAGGCGCATTCACGTGATCTTTAGACATAGGTGAAGGCTTTATAGGTGCAGGCATGGGCATTGTAGGTGCAGGCACAAGCTTTGGAGGTGTTGGTGCAGGCTTTGAAGGCAGAGGCACAGGCATTGTAAGTGAAGGCAGTGGATTTTTAGGTGTTGGCACATTCCTTGTAGGTGCAGGGGCAAGATCTCTAGTTGTAGCAGCAGGCTTTGTAGGCGCATATGCAGGCTTTGCAGGCACGTGGGCGGGCTTTGTAGATGCTCGTAAAATCTCTTTAGGCACATTCACATATGCAGGCTTTGCAGGCACAAGCACAGCAGGGGGAGGCGCAGGCTTTGCAAGCACACGTAAAAAGTTATAGATGCAGTCACAGACTTCGCATGCACAAGCGCAGGCGCAGGCTTTGTAGGTACACGCGGAGGCTTTTGTAGGCACAAACACAAGTGTTTTAGGCAAGGATGCAGGTTTTGTAGGAACAGGTTCAGGCTTTCTAGGTGCAGGTGCCCTCTATGTAAGTGCATGCACAAGATTTTAAGGCGAAGTCACAGGCTTTGCAGGCACAAGTGCAGGAATTGTGGAAGCATGCTTTGTAGGTGCAGGTGCTGGTTTTGTAGCCATGGTAGGTTTTGTAGGTGCAGGATCAGGATTTGTAAGCGTAAGAACAGGCTTTGTAGGCGTATGCACAGGCTTTATGGACACATCTGCATGTTATGTATGCACAGACATAGTCTTTGTAGCTGCAGGTGTACGTTTTGTAGAAGTAGGGATAGGCAGTGTAGGTATAGGTCCAAGCTTTGTAGGCGTAGGCGTAGGCATTATAGGCACAGGTGCAAGATTTATAGGTGACTGGGTAATGAATTGTAGGTAAAACTGAGGCTCTATATGCAGGCTTTGTAGGCACACATGCAGGATTTTTGGACACATGTACATGCTTTGTAGGCATAGGGACAGGTGCATGATTTCTAGGCGCAAGCAAAACAGCGTGTTGGAACACTAAAACCGCACTCTTGCTGATGGTTTTCGCACCCTTCTTGTCAATTCTGGCATCCCTTTGTTACTCACCTTCAAGGCCATGTCCTACATGACGTGGGGTTGGAACCGTGTTCCCCACGGTCCGCTGCCTTGTCATGTCATGCCCTTCGAGCATTGGTATGGTCGGCATGTTGATCTTCGCCTCGCTCGTGTCTGGGGCAGCATTGCCACGATGGCAAGTAATCTCCCGGGGGTCGCCTCTACCCTTTCCTTTGTGTTTCCTCTCACTCCAAGGCTTGGCACTTTTGGGACCCCGAGGGTCGTCGGGTTGTCGAGTCTCGCGATGTTCTCTTTGTTGAGAGCACCTTCTCACACAAAATTACTCGCTCTGTTCCATTGATTGTGCCCCTCTCTTGTCTAGGGGAAGGTGGTGTATGTGGAGTGTCCATTGGTAGTGGCTGCGCTCCGTCTCCCGCAGCTTCATTGCTTGCATCATCTCCTGTCGCATCTGCATCATTGCCTACATCACCTCCTTTTGCATCTTCGTCGTTACCAGCGTCCTCTCCTGTCACATCTACGTTATCACCTGCATCACGTCCCATTATTTCAGCATCATTGCCAGCATCACCTCCTGATGCATATCTGTCATTGCCAGCGTCCTCTCTTGTCGCGCCTTCATCCCCGCTTGTATCATGTCATGTTTCTTCTACATTGTCGCCAGCATCACCTCCTGTCACATCTGTGTCGCCACCTGTTTCATCTCTTGTCCTGTCAGCGTCGCCTACATCATCCCCTAACGCATCTACGTCATCTCTTGCTGTGTCGTTTCCTACGCCATCGGTTGTGGTTCCATCTACAGCGGGCCGAGTAGCACCCTTGCAGCCCCCCATCTCGTCGCCGTTTTTTCACGTGCCAGGTGGTCGCCTGAGACCTTTGCAATCTTCACCTTACTACCAGTCATACTAGTCATACAGCCTTGGCTGACCACTCTGCGCCCGTGCAATCAGTCCGTCTAGTTCACGGTGGTGTCGTTCAGCCCACATATCCTACTCCTGCCTCGGGTCTTGATGCTCTTGGCTTGGTGGCGGCTATGTTATAGCCTAACACCGCACTTGGACATTCTCTCATTGCTGATGAGTTCCACCAAGCTATTGCGGTAGCTGGGTCTACTTGGCCTCTGCCACGTCCCTCAGTTGCCATCGCACTCGTTGTGAGTGGAAGCATGACACATGTTCCTGAACCAAACAGAGCACAACAAGCACTCTCCGTTCTAGATACAACTCTCTGGAAGGAAGCTATGCGCAAGGAACACGCTGCAATTGAGGAACATGGGGTTTATGAGAAGGTAAAGCTCTTGCCTGGTCGTAAGGCCATTTCAGCCCGTTGGTTGTTTCGAAGGAAAGAGAGGCCCAATAGCTCGGTCGAATGGTACAAGGCCCGTATCATGGCCAAAGGATTCTCCCAAGTGCCTGATGTGGACTTTGATGCCACCTTTTCCCCTGTAGGCAAGTACACCATGGCAAAGACCTTGTTCAGTCAGGTGGCATAGCATGATTGGGAGCTCAAGCAGATGGACATCAACAATGCTTTCTTGCACGATACTCTCAAGGAAGACATCCATCTCACCCAGCCTCTAGGGTTGGACGACGGCACAGAGAGTCTGGCGCCTCCAGAATGCCTTGTATGGCTTGAAGCGATTCCCATGTTGTTGGAACCTCAAGATCTCCGCTACCTTGGAGCAGGGTGGGTATCACCGTAGCATAGTGGATCCAACGCTGTTCATGAGTGCCCCCTCTGCACCCTTTGTCGTCGTCCTAACCTCTTCATTGTGTCCCCCAACCCTCACGCTGACCATGCTGTGAAGGATCTCCTACAATCTGTGTACATAATGAAGGATCTTGGTTGAGCTTGTGTCTTCTTCGGAATGGAGATTGAGCATGATTTCCAACGTCAGACATTGCATGTGCATCGGGCTGGTTACGTAAGGACGCTAGGGGAGCGTTTTGCTGACCAAATGGCCATAATTCCTTCTGTATCTATGCCTATGACGCCTGCTGGGCAGAGGCTTCTCACGTCAGCAGACACAGATCATCCGGGGGAGCTTGTCAATGTCACGACGTACCTTTGAGTCATTGGCTCCCTGATGTTCCTGGGGATCACGACGCGAGCAGATGCTGCCTTTGCTATTAACTTCTTGTCACAGTTCTCCCACCAGCTACGTCAGCTCCATTTGAAGGTTGCTCTATGTGTGGTGCGCTTTGTCGTATCTACCCCACGTCAGGGCCTGTGCTATCATGCGCAGCCATCTATTGTCATTGATGGGTACACTCATAGTGATTGGGCCCATGATCGCAATGCACACAGCCGATCCGGCTACATCTTCCTTGTTGGAGGTACAACTGTCTCATGGAAGAGTGGAAAGCAGGATTATGTAGCGTGGAGCTTGACTAAGGCTGGGTATGTCGCACTGGGAGCTGGTGTCTGTGAGAGCATCTGGTTGTGCCGTCTCATGCAGCACCTACGCCAACCCATCCGCTCCATCACCATCCATTGCGACAATGAGAGCACGTGCCGCATAGCAGAGCATGATGGCATGTGTCACGGGTGTACAAAGCACATTAACATTGAGCATCACTTTGTACGCAAACATGTTTCACGTGGGAATGTCTTTGTCATGGATGTCTACATGCAAAAGCAGTGTGCAGACTTCCTCACCAAAGAGTTATGCACTGGCAAGTTCAAGTTTGCTGTGCGCAATGTTGGGCTTCTTGCGTTTGCTCGTGCTACTCCCTGATTCGCACCACGCTCTTGTTGCTTCCACTCTCCGTCAGCAATTCTTGTGTGCCCCTTGAGGTGCACCCTCATTGCTATCTTTTTGTGAACCTTGCTCACTACTGGTGACTGGCATCTTCAGGTCACAGGGAAGTGTTGGTGTGTGAGTCACGGCGACCTCTTGACTTGTCGTCACGGCTCGCAGGTATGCCTAGACACTTGACGACTACTTAGATGGCGTCAGCACCAACGGGCGCACCCTCATGTTGGTTTTTGCACATCTTTCATTGTACTTTGTTGTGTCCTCCCGGCTTGTGCACATCAGCATGCAGATGACTGGTGATGAGACGCGACACTGCTGGAGTGTCGTCTGGTGGAGCCAACTCACGCTGAGACCTACACGCTGTTTGCTGGAACCTCCTCCTCTTTTCTACATGCTTAGCTCCATCAGTGGACCTCCTTGGCAGTCATGACGTCGGCTGTCTCTGGCGCTGCTTTTGCTGTCTACACGCGTCCACTGCTATGTCTGACAGCACCGTTGCATTCGCATCGCTGTATCATGCATAGGTTCCAAGTTTCATCAGTTTTGGGCACTGTTGGTACCGAGGACTATAGAAGATGCTGCTAGGGTTTAGGCGGCTATAACTCTTGACTACTACTTTGCTAGCTGATTCTGACTGCACGGATGTGTTTGCAGCGTGCTTGTTATGGTATGGTCCAGTTTTCATGCAAAACGGACAACGCCCAGGTTTTGGTCCGTCAGCCGTCTGTCAAGGCTCACCAAGAAAACCTGCCTGCCTGAAAATAGAGCTCTTTTCTGATTGGCTGGTGAACTGAGTAACAAACTCTACAGAGCTGGGGGAGGCTAGATCTTGGAGGAGTCTCCAATTGTGTCTCATTCTCAGTTCTTAATCAGTCATTGCCTGTTTTCAGCTCTTGTCTGGCGCTAACTCTGGCGCGCACAGTTCTGAGTAACAAAACCAGAGCTCTCAGACTTAGGCTATGGTGCAGCAGACTGAGGGTGCAGTGTAAGCAACGAGCGTGGGTTCCCGCACGCTGCATCAACAACGCTGCTGCCCCAACCTGCTTTGTTAGGTATTTCCAACTTGGTATCAGGGCCAAAGCGCAGCAGAAGCAGCTGAACGTCGGCGTACAAGTCCAGTCAATGTTTGCGGCCCCCAGAACGCACCCGTACAGGGGAAATGCTGCCGGATTGCCGGCCCCTTTGGGCTGGCTGCCCCCTTTGTGTCCGCCAGCCCTTTTGGACTGGCTTCCCCGAACTTGTCCACCAGCCCCTCTGGACTTGCTGCCATGTCCGTGTTCGCCACCTCCTCCATGTCAGCTTCCCCGCCCGTGTCCGCCAGCCCTTCAGGGCCGACTACCCCGTCTGTGACTGCCACCTCTGGGCCGGTTTCCCCGTCAGTGGCAGCGCGTTGCACATGTGGTCCGAGAGGGAGCTTCCAACCCCGGCCGACATTGAGCACTCAGGCTACCTCCTTGCACCCTCTCGTGCCACGACCTCCTGTCACCCCACGAGGCTCCATGCCTCCCGGCTGACCCACTCCCAGAGTTGTGAGTGGGGACCCTGGCACTAAGGCACTTGGCGACTTTGTCAGTCATCACTAACCTGCATCGAGGGTCAGCTTTAGGCTACTCCCTGCTCCATCAAGAGCACCGACGTGCCGTCGCGGCTACACTCACGCACTTGCCACCTGGGGTACAAGACGCACTCGCCCTCGATGTCTGCCCCATAGAGTGACCAGTGGACCCATCTACCCTACATGAAGCACGGGTATCCCCCGAGGCCGCACATTGGGAGGCTGCATGCACCGAGGAGCTTGCCGCCATCTGGCAACATCGGTCTAAGAGCTTGTCGACCTTCCCCCCGGTCAAAAGGCCATCGGCGCCAAGTGGGTCCTCCGGCCAAAGTGGAAGCCAGACGGGTCACTGGACAAGTACAAGGCCCGTCTTACGACAAAGAGGATTGCTCAGGTCCCACGGGTCGACTGTGACGAGACCTTTGTCCTGGTGAGTCGCTTCTCAAGTACCCGAGCGTTGTTCACCCTGGTTTCCCAGCACGGATGGGAGTTGCATCAGATGGATGTGAGCAACGCCTTTCTCCATGGCTCTTTGGAACGCGAGGAGCTCTAAATGGTGCAGCCCCTAGGCTTCAATGATGGCTCCGACAAGGTCAAGAGGCTGCGTAAGGCCCTTTATGGCCTGAATCAGTCACCGCGCTGCTAGAACCAGGAGATCAGTTGCACGCATCTCAGGAGCAGCCTCCTCCGCAGCACTGCCGACCTTGCACTATTCACTAGTCCGTGGGGCCAGGCCTTCGTCATTGTCCTGGTCTATTTCGACAACCTACGCATTGTGTCGCCGGAGGCAGCTGCCATCCAGCGGGTCAAGGACCTACTACATGCCACCTACCAAATGAGGGACCTTGGGTATACACGAGTCTTTTGGGCATGGAGCTTGAGCATGGTCACTCCATGGGCATCTTGCACGTCCATCAGGCCGCCTACGTCTAGACCCTATCCGGGCGCTTCGTTGAGGACCTGCCCCTCGTGGTGAGAGCATCCTCACCCATGTCACTCAATGGTCAAGCGATACTCAAGAGCTCTGACCCAGCCGTGGTGGGGGATCCATTTGATGTGACCACATACTTATGTGCCATCGAGTCAATGATGTCCCTAGCAACAATGACGTGTCAAGACATCGCGTTCGTCGTCAACCTCCCGGAACGGTTCTCTCGGGAGCCATGTCACCTCCACTTTGAGGCCGCGATCCAAATATTGCGCTATGTCGTCTCGACTCTATGGCGAGGCCTCATGTTCCATCCACAGCCATCCGTTGTGATGACAGACTTCACTCACAATGACTGGGTCGGCAGTCCGGACGACAAAAGTCGTACCAGCTGGATCTTTGTTGTTGGCGGCACGGCTGTGTCCTGGAGCAGCGACAAGCAAGGCTACATTACACACAGCATTGCTGAGGCTGAGTATGTAGCACTTGGTTCTATCACATGTGAGCGTGTACCTGCGTCATGTGTTGTCCGAGTTGCATCAGTCAGTCCCGTTCATCACGTTGCATTGTGACAATGAGAGTGTTATGGCCATTGCTGACAATGACGGCGTGCATCACACTCGCAAAAAGCACATCAATGTCGAGTATCACTATATGTGTTTGTTACTGTATGACGGCAGCATCACCATTGTGTGGATTGAGACGACACAGCATTTGGCTGACTTCTTGACCAAGGCACTGAAGCGTGACTCGTTCAAGAAGGCTATGAGTGTGGTTGGTGAGCATCCGTGAGGTCCTCTCTCTCTCCCTCTCTCGTCTCCTGCCCGCTTCGTCTCTGTGTTCTCTGCCCGTCCATGTGCACTGTGCCTCTGAGTCATGGGGGAGTGTTGGTTTTCACGCATCTCTCATTGTACTCTGTTGTGTCCTCCCAGCTTGTGTACATCGGCGTGCACATGACTGACGGCGAGACTCGACACTGCTGGAGTGTCGCACGGTGGAGCCGACGCGTGCTGAGGCCCACGTACCGTTCGTTGAAGCCTCCTCCCTACGGCGATGTGCTCAGCTCCATCGGCAGGCCTCCACGGTGGTTGAGCCGCTGGCGGTCACTGCCACTGCACATGCTGTTTCCATGCACTCAGCTTTGTTTCTGGTTGTGGCATTGTGTCTGCATCGTCATGCTATGCCTAGGATCCGTGTCTCCTGCTGTGTGGCCCTGCTTAGCGTCACTGACTGTCGGAGGCACGGCCTGGGTTTGGGCAGCCATAACTCCTCGCTGCTATTTTTCTAGCTGATTCTGACCGCACAACTGCGTTCGCAGTGTTGGTATTATGGTATGGTCCAGTTTTCAGGCAAAACGGACGACGCCCGGGTTTAGGTCTGTCCGTCTTCTGGCAGGGCTCACTGAGAAAACCCTGCCTGCCAGAAAATAGGTCTAGGACTATTTTCTAATTGGCTGGATAGCTGAGTACCAAGTTCTACACTAGTGGGGGGCAGCTAGAACTTAGAGGGGTCTCCCATTGTTGCTCATTCTTCATTCCTAACCAGTTACATTCAGTTTTCAGCTGCTTTCTAGCGCTAACTCTGGCGTGCGCGTTTCAGAGTAACAAACCCAGAGCTTCTAGACTTAGGCTCTAGAGCAGCAGACTAAGGGGGTAGCTGACTTAAGCAACGAGCATGGAAGCCCGCACGCTGCATCAACAACGCTGCTGCCCCAACCTGCTGCCTAGGTTTTCAAGCTTGGTATCAGAGCCAGAGCGTAGTAGCAAAAGCAGAAGACTAGTGAATATGTGCCAGACAACGCCGGCGGACCCCCATACGCGCCAATGCAGGGGAAATGCTGCCGGATTTATTTCGGCAGCATTGACCTGCCTGGTGGCGGCGTCAGACCTTTTCCCACGGCCACTGGGCCAGGGGAAATGCTGCAAAAAAAAATTGGCAACACTGACCCCCACACGTGACGCGAGGAGGTGAGCGGCACGCGACGTCCGACACCTGCGGGCGACGACGCACGCTGCAACGTCACCCAGGTGCAGTGACTGGCACCAGCACGCAGCAGCGGCAGCCGCAGGCAACTGCAGCAAGCACTGGCAGCAGCAACTAGCAGTAGTTGCGTGCAGCAGCAGTAGCAGGCAGGAGCAGCAGCTCGCAGCAGCCCGTAGCAGCAGCTCGCAACAGCAGGAACAGCAGTGCGTAGTAGCAGCCTACAGCAGCAGCCCGCAGCGGTAGCGAGCAGCAGCTGCAGTACGCAGCAGCTGCAGCAGCGTGCAGCAGCAACAGCGGGCTGCAGCAGCCGCAACAACGAGCTGCAGCAGCAGCAGTAGCGATCAGCTGCTGGCAGCAGCTAGCCGCGGCTGCTGCTGCTCGCAGCTCGCAGCAAGCAAGCAGCGAGTTGCAGCCCTCTGCTGCTAGCAAGCAGCAGCTTGCTGCTGCCAACGAGCAGCAGCCCGCTGCTTGCAGCAGACAGCGGGCTGTTGCCCGCTCTGACAGAAAAATGAAAAGAAAAAAAAAATGACGAGAAGGAGAAACAAAAAAAACCCCCATCTCGTAAAGCAGTAGCTGCAGCCGTAGCCACTACAGCAGCGTGCAGCAGCAGTAGTGGGCTGTAGCAGCCATAGCAGCTGCAGCAGCTTGCAGCAGCAGCAGTTGCAGCTGCAACTGCAGTCGCAGCGACAGCAGTAGCACAAACAGCCGCAGCCGCAGCAGCAGCAGCAGCTACTACAGCCACAGCAGTAGCAATACCAACAACAGCAGCGTCAGCAGCAGCACCAGCATCAGCAGCATTAGCAGCCGCAGCGGCATTAGCACCAACAACTGTAGCAACAGCAGCAATAGCAGCTGTAGTGGTTGCAGTAGTAGTTGCAACGGCTGCAACAGCAACAGCAGCAGTAACAGCAGCAGCGGCCCCAACAACCGCCATTGCTAACATCAGCACCCCTCTGCTAACGTCACTGCTGACGTCATCAACCAAAAAAACAAAAGGAGGGGGAGAAAGGGAAGGGGGAAGACAACCAAAGGGGTGGGTAGAATTCCCACTGCTCCAAGCCACTGCTGATATCAGCAACACAAAGACCAAAAAAAAGGAGAAAAAAAACACAAGGGACACCAAACCATGCCTGGTAGCCCAAGTGAGGAGGGGTCCTCCTCTGTTGGGGGGACCCGTACCCCTCCTTTCTTGCAGCGACTGCAGCAGCAGCAGCAGCCCACTGGTGTCATTGGCAGCAACCCTGATCCCCTCGTCACTCTTTAGCAATAGCTCGCCGCCTTGACACAGCAGCTTGCAGCGCTACAGCCAGTAGCCTCCCAAACTGCCACCAATGCGTAGCCGCCGTTCATCCCTCCAGGGCACGCCAGCCTAGCTGTGTTTGCTGCCACGTACTACCTGGCACAGCAACAGACTGAATGCCAGCGGCAGACAGTGACCTCCGTCCTTGGCCCCACTCTGGGCGCCGACCGCAGGCAGAAGGACTTTGAGATGCCGCCGCCGTCGCTTCAAGGCGGCGAGAAGTTCTTGAGCTGGGAGCTCAGCTTCCGCATCAGGGCGCAAGGTGAGGGCCTGTGGGCATACTACATCCTCCCTTACGACTCCACCCAGGCCGACCAGTTGTATGATGCTGGTCACGCCGTCCATGCCCTCGTGCCAGTCGCACCTCCAGCATCCCGCCTGGCCCTAGAGCCTTTCCTCGGCGAATTCACCTCTGGCGACATCCCAGACCCTGTAGCCGCATGGCACGTCCTCACCAGGCCCCATCGCATATCCAGTGATGCTGAGATCAGCCGTCTGCTCCGGGAGTTCAACTCCTTGCACATGGGGGAGACCGAGACGGTCACTGCCTACTGGCAGCGGGCGGAGGACATCCTTCGTCATCTCGGCAAATCTGCTCCACCTCCTCTGTCCGTGCTCCTCACCATCAAGCGCGGCGCCACCAGCGCATACGCGGACATCTTCGTACACTACCCCCAGGACGTCCTCTCCACCATGGTGACCCAGGGTACCCTTATGCCTTGGGCATACAAGCTCTTCCTCCGCATTGAGGAAGCTTGCCAGGAGTCCAAGCTCCATCACACAAAGGCTCTTGTATCCCCTCCCATCGTGTCCCCTGCCGTCGCCTCCGTGGCCATCGCCTCCCCCGCCGCAGCTACCTCATCGTCTTCAGGGAAGAAGAAGAAGAGCCAGGACAAGAGAGGCAAGGGTCTACCGCAATAGTAGTAGCATCAGCCGTCGACCGGGTCAAGCGGTGGTGGTCGATCTACCACAACTGTGGCCAGCCCGGGCACAGGTGGTACACGTGCCCTCTCCCGACGGAATAGGCACGCGTCATTGCCACCATGCATCGCCAATGTGAGTGCCGCCGTTGCTGCTGCTAGCCCTGACACTTCGACCTTGCCCAGCAGCTCCGCCCCTCTGACAGCTCCGCCAGTCCCGCAGACACTCGCGCTACAGTAATACTACCCACAGCCGTCGGCACCTCCGTTCTCGTCGCCGGCATTGTCCCTCCCTTACCCGGGCCCCGGTGCCGTCACTCCGCACTCGGTCTACACTCCCGGGCCGTCCTCCCGTGAGCGTCAGCTGGAGCAGTTTATCGCGCTCCAGCTCGGCCTGACGCGCCCTCCTCCCCAGGGAAGTGCAAGTTGCATCACCTCCTGCTCACCTGCCCCGCCTTGCATGACTGAGACTGATCTACGGTCGTGTCCCGTTTCCTTGTCAATCGCATCGTCTCCCGTGGTCTCATCTATCCCTTCTTGTGACAAAGTTGCATGGCTTGCCGATTGGCAGTCTTGGTTTGCGCCTCCGTCCACCACGTCCGCATCCCTTGCTTGCTGCCATGTGACCGTTAGCAATCTGGCGACCCCGATCCAGGACCCCACTGAGACCTAGATCATCGACTCCGGTGCCACGCATCACATGACGCCCTCTTGTGAGGCCTTTAGTATGCTCAGTCTTGTAGGCGATGTCTCCGGTGTCCGGACGGGCTGCGGACAGGTGTTGCCTGTCCGTGCTGTTGGCGTTGTTCGTTTCCGTGATCCTGCCGGTGACGTCTTTTTGACCGATGTCCTCTTTGTCCGTGGTCTCTAGCTCAGCCTCCTGTCCGTCACTGCACTTGACCGCATGAGCATGGACGTTGTGCACTCGCATGGTGTTGGCACTATGTCACTGCGTCCGTCTGGTCTCGTTGTCCAGCATGCCTCCGCCTGTGGCAACCTGTGGCATGTGCCCCGCCTCTCCTCCTCCTCTTCCGTCTCCTCCCCGGCGGCCGCCACAGGCCATGTGTTTGTCACCAGCACGCTTTCCCCTTCGCACACTCGCCTCTTGTACCGCCGCCTTTGCCACGTCCAATCTGCCGCGATTGACAGCATGCTCCGCACCCAGCCGGCCATGGGACTTGACCCGGAGGCTGTCCCCCTTCCGTGTCCCACCGAGTGCATTGATTGCACTTAGGGGAAGATGCACCGGTCCATGTAACCTCTGTCTTCCTCCCGTGCGTCCGCCCCTCTTCACCTTGTCCATTCGGACGTCATGGGCCCGCTCCCCACTGAGTTTGTCAGCGAGCACGGCCGCTATGTCCTCACCCTCACTGACAACTACTCTCGCTACCGCTGGGTCTTCTGCCTTCAGCAGAAGAGCGATGTCGCCCGCACCATCCAGGACCGGCTTGTCCGTGCGGAGCGCGAGTGTAACCGCCCTCTTCGCCGCTTTCGCTCCGATTGCGGTGGTGAGTACATGGGCGAGGCCACGACCTTTCTCACCTCACGCGGCGTCCACCATGAGACATCCGCACCCTACACGCCCGCCTAGAACGGTGTTTCCGAATGATGGAACCGTACCATGGCCGACGCCGTCCGCACCATGCGGGTTGAGTCCGGTCTCTCCGATGGCTTCTCCTTTGAAGCCATGGCCTACATGACCTGGGTCTAGAACTGGATTTCCCACGGTCCCCTTCCCCGCCAGTCCACGCCTTACTAGCATTGGTGCGGTCAGCGTGTTGACCTCCGCCCGGCTTGCATCTAAAGCTGCGTGGTCGTGGTGTGGGCTGCCCGTCCCGTAGCAGGGCGGCAAGCTCACCCCCCACGGACGTCCATGCACCTTCCTCGGTGTCTCTTGTCAGTCCAAGGCCTGGCGTTTCTGGGATCCCTCCCAGCACTGCATCATCGAGTCCCGGGATGCACTCTTCTTCGAGGACTTGTTTCCTCGTGACCTCATTTGCTCCGGCCCGTCTGTGTCTATCCCGTCACGTGGGGGAGTGAGTCCGTCCTCCGTCCTATTATGGTTTATGTTGATGATCTCCTCATTGTGTCGCCAGGCACAGCTGCCATCCAGCGCGTCAAGGACTTGCTGCATGCCGCCTACCAGATGAAGGATCTTGGATCTGCCATAGTCTTCCAGGGCATGGGGCTCAAGCATGATCGCTCCCAGGACGTCCTCCACATCCACCAAGCCGCCTATGTGCAGACTCTATCCACCCGTTTTACGGAGGACCTGCCACTTGTGCTGAGCGCATCCTCACCCATGTCACCCAATGGCTAGGTGATGCTGAAGAGTCCCGACCCAGCCATCGTGGGGGAGCCAGTTGACGTGACCACGTACCTGCGGGTCATCGGCTCACTGATGTTCCTGGCAATGACGACGCGCCCAGATATCGCGTTCGCCGTCAACCTCCTGGCCCAGTTCTCTTGTTGGTTTTTTGCGCATCTCTCATTCTGCTCCATTGCGTCCTCCCGGCTTGTATACATCGGCATGCAGATGACTGACGGCGAGACTCAACACTGATGGAGTATCGTCCGGTGGAGCCGATGCACGCTGAGGTCTACTCGCAATTCGCTGGAGCCTCCTCTCTCCGGGGACGTGCTCAGCTCCATCGGCAGGCCTCCTCAGCGGTCGTGCTGCCGGCGGTCACTGCCGCCGCAGTTGCTGTCTGCATATGTCTAGCACGTCCCATCGCGTCTGCATCGTCATGCTCTCCATAGGGTCCTTGTTGCATGTTGCATGGCCCTGTTCGGCGTCATGGACCATCATAGGCACTGCCTGGGTTCGGGCAGTCATAACTCCTTGCTACTATTTTTCTAGCTGTTTTTGACCGCACGGCTGCGTTTGCAGCGTTGGTACTATGGTATGGTCCAGTTTTCAGGCAAAACGGACGACGCCCGGGTTTTGGGCTGTCGGTCGTCTGGCAGGCCTCACCGAGAAAACCTGCCAGCCTGAAAATAGACCTTTTTTCTGATTGGCTGTTGAACTGAGTAACAAGCTCTACAGAGCTGGGGGGAGGCTAGTTCTTGGAGGGGTCTCCCACTGTGTCTTCTTCTTGATTGCTAATCAGTTACTTTCAGTTTCCAGCTGCTTTCTGGCGCTAACACTGGCGCGCGCACTTCTGAGTAACAAACCCAGAGCTTCTAGACTTAGTCTCTAGGGTAGTAGACTGAGGGGGCAGCTGACTTCAGCAACTAGCGTGGAAGCCCGCACGCTGCATCAACAACGCTACTGCCCCAACCTGCTGCGTAGCAATTCTGTTTTGGTATCAGAGCCTGAGCGTAGCAACAGCAGCAGAAGACTGACGTACAGGTGCCAGACAACGCCGGCAGACCTCTATACGCGCTAGTGCAGGGGAAATGCTGCCGGATTTTTTCCGGCAGCATTGACCCGCCTGGTGGCGGCGTCAGATTTCTTCCCACGGCCACTGGGCCAGGGGAAATGCTGTCGGATTTTTTCCGGCAGCACTGACCCCACCTTTGACGCGAGGAGGTGAGCGGCCAGCCACGTCAGGCCCCTGCTGGCGACGACGCACGCGGTGACGTCCTCCAAGTGTGACTGGCAGCAGGAGAAGCAACTTGTCGCAGCAGCAAGCACTGGCAGCAGCAACCAGCAGCAGCAGCACATAGCAGCAGCTGGCAGCAGCAGCAGCTCGCAGCAACAGCAGCCCGCAGTAGCAGCAGCCGGCAGCAGCAGCAGCGGCAGCGAGCAGCAGCCGGCAGCATCATCACTGCGCAACAGCTCGCAGCAGCAGCAGCCGGCGGCAGTAGCAGCAGCCGGCCGCAGCAGCAGCAGCAACAGCAGCTGTAGCAAGTAGCAACAGTAGCTCCAGCAGTAGCAGCAGCCGCAGCCATAGCAAGCAATAACAGCTGCTGCAGCAGCATCCGCAGCCGCGGGAGCAGCAGTTGCAGCTGCCCGCAGCTCGTTGCTCGCTGCGAGCAGTGAGCTGCAGGCAGCAAGCTCGCTGCCCACTACGAGCAGCAAGCAACGACCTCGCTACTCACAGCTCGTCGCTTGCACCGAGCAGCAAGCTCGCACCGACGGGCAAGAAAAACAAAACAAAAAAAAACAAAAACGCGTAGGGATACCCCCCCTTTTTCTCCTATTTGTTAGAGCCACCGCAGCCGCAGCCGCAGCAACAGCAGCAGCCACAGCAGCAGCAGCAGCAGCCGCAGCTGTAGCCACAGCTGCAGCAGCAGTAGCAGCAGCAGCGGCCGCAGCACGCAACAGCGGCCGCAGCACGCAGCAGCGAGAACTGCAGCAGCAGCAGCAGCTGCTGCTGCAGCCGTAGCAAGCAGCAGTACTAGCTGTAGCAGCAGTTACAGCCACAGCCGCAGCCGTAGCGAGCAGTAGTAGTTGCTGCAACAGCAACAGCAGCCGCAGCTGCAGTAGCAGCAGTAGCCGCAGCCATAGCAGCAGCAATAGCTGAAGCCGCCGTAGCAGCTGCAGCAGCAGCCGCAGCCGTAGCCACAACCGCCTCAGCAACAACAGTGGCAACAGCACCAGTCACCGCAGCAGCAGTAACAGCAGCAGTCGCAGCATCCGCAGCAGCAACGGCGGCAGCACCAATAACACCGCGGCTACAGCCCCATAGTAGCAGCTGCATCCACTGCTACAGACGTCAGCGGACGTCCGCTGACGTCACTGTTGCCGTCACTGCTGACATCATCAACAACAAAAAAAAAGAAACACAAGGGGGAAACCAGTAGCACTGCACACACGTAGTAATCTCTGCTGACGTCAGCCATCCTTGGCAGACGTCACTACTGACATCAGCAGCACTCAACAAAACAAGAAAAAAAAAGGGGGGAAACAAACAAGCGACACTACACCATAGCTGGTAGCTCCGGTGAGGAGGGGTCCTCCTCTATTGGAGGGACCCCTACCCCCCTTTCCTATAGCGACTGCAGCAGCAACAGCAGCAATAGCAGCAGCAGTAGTAGCAATAATAGCAGCAGCAGCAGTAGTAGCAATCGCGGCAGCAGCAGCAGCAGTAGCAATAGTAGTAACAGCAGTCCACTGGTGTCGTTGGCAGAAATCCTGACCCCCTCGTTGCTCTTCAGCTACAGCTCGCCGCCTTGACACAGTAGCTTGCAGCGCTACAGCAAGTAGCCGCCCAGACTGCCTCCAGTGTGCTACCGTCCTTCGTCCCTCCTGGGCACGCCAGTCTAGTTGTGTCTGTTGCCACGTACTACCTAGCACGGCAGCAGACTCAGCGCCAGCGGTAGACAGTGACCTCTGTCCTTGGCCCCACTCTGGGTGCCGGCCGTAGGCAGAAAGACTTTGAGACGCCGTCTCCGCTGCTTCAGGCCGGCGAGCAGTTCCGGAGCTGGGAGCTCAGCTTCTGAATCTGGGTGTAAGGTGAGGGCCTGTGGGCATACTACACCCTCCCTTACGACTCCACCAAGGCCGACCAGTTGTATGACACTGGTCGCGTCGTCCGTGCCCTTGTCCCAGTCGCTCTTCCAGCTTCCCCACTGGCCCTAGAGCCTTTCCTCGGCGACTTTACTACTGGCGACATCCCAGACCCTACAGCCGCATGGCATGTCCTCACCAGGTCCCATCGCCTGTCCAGCGACGCTGAGATCAGCCGTCTGCTCCAAGAGTTCAACTCCCTGCACATGGGGGAGACCAAGACGGTCACTACCTACTAGCAGCGGGCGGAGGACATCCTTCGTCGTCTCGGCAAATCTGCTCCGCCCCCTCTCTCCACGCTCCTCACCATCAAGCGCGGCGCCACCAGCGCGTACGCAGACGTCTTCGTACACTACCCCCAGGATGTCCTCTCAACCATGGCGGCCCAAGGCACCCTCATGCCCTGGGCATACGAGCTCTTCCTCCGCATCGAGGAAGCTCGCCAGGACTCCCAACTCCATTGCACGGAGGCCCTTGCATCCCCTGCCGTTGCCTCCCCTGCCGTTGCCTCCGTGGCCGTCGCCTCCCCTGCCGCAGCTCCCTCATCGTCTTTGGGGAAGAAGAAGAAGAGCCAGAACAAGAAAGGCAAGGGTCCGCCGTAGCAGCAGCAGTAGCAGTCGTCGACCGGGTTCAGCAGTGGTGGCTCGGTCTGCCACAACTGTGGTCACCTCGGGCACAGGTGGTACACGTGCCCGCTCTCAACGGACGAGGCACGCGTCATCGCCACCATGCGTCACCAGCGGGAGCGCCGTCTTGCCTCTGCCGCCATCGCTGCTGCTGGCCCTTCCACTCCAACCTCGTCCAGCAGCTCTGCCACTTCGACAGCTCCGCCTGTCCCACTGACACCCGCGCCACAGCAGTACTACCCACAGCGGTCGACGCCTCCGCTTCCTTCGCCGGCTCAGTCCTCCTACTACCCGAGCTCTGGAGCCGTAACTCCGCACTCCGTCTACACTCCCGGGGCGTCCTCCCGTGAGCGTCAGCTAGAGCAACTCATCGCGCTCCAACTTAGCCTGCCTCGCCCTCCTCCCCAGGGAAGTGCGAGTTGCGTCACCTCCTGCCTTCCAGCCCAGCCGTGCATGACTGAGACTGAGTTGCGGTCGTGTCCTGTCTCCTCGTCCATCTCGTCGTCTCCCATGGTCCCCTCCGACCCCCTCCTTGACGACATTGCGTGGCTTGATGATTGGCAGTCTCGTTTCGCGCCTCCTACTACCGCGTCCGCGTCCCTCGCTTGCTGCCATGTAACCGTCACTGATCTGGCGACCCCTGTCCTAGACCCTACTGAGACCTGGATCATTGTCTTCATGCACGCCACCGCCCGTGGCAACCTGTGGCATGTTTCCCGCCTCTCCTCTTCTCCTCCCATCTCTTCCCCATCGGCCGTCACAGGCCATGTGTTTGTCACCAGTACGCTGTCTCCTCAGCACACCCGCCTCTTGCACCGCCGCCTTTGCCACGTCCACTCTGCCGCCGTAGAGAGTATGCTCCGCACCCAGCCAGCCAAGGGCCTTGACCCGGAGACTTTCCCTCTCCCGTGTCCCACTGAGTGCATTGATTGCGCTCAGGGGAAGATACACCGGTCCACGTACCCCTTGTCTCTCTCCCGTGCATCCGCCCCTCTCGACCTTTTCCACTCGGACGTCATGGGTCTTCTCCCCACCTAGTCCGTCGACGAGCATGGCCGCTATGTCCTCACCCTCATGGACGACTATTCTTGCTACCGCTGGGTCTTCTGCCTCCAGCAGAAGAGCGATGTCGCCCGAGCCATTCAGGACTGGCTTGTCCTCGTGGAGCGCGAGTGTGGCCATTCTCTTTTCCGCTTTCGCTCCGATCGCAGTGGAGAGTACATGGGTGAGGCCACGTCCTTTCTCGCCTCCCACGGCGTCCACCATGAGACGTCGGCGCCCTACACACCCGCCCATAATGGCGTATCCGAGCGGTGGAACCGCACCATGGCGGATGCCGTCCACACCACGCGGGTCGCGTCCGGTTTCTCTGATGGCTTCTATTTTGAAGCCATGGCCTACATGACCTGGGTCTGGAACCGGATTCCCCACGGTCCCCTTCCCCGCCAGTCCACGCCATACCAGCACTGGTGCGGTCGGCGCACTGACCTCCGCCCGGCTCGCGTCTGGGGCTGCGTGGCCGTTGTGTGGCTGCCCGCCCCACAGCAGGGCGACAAGCTCGCCCCCCGCGGACGCCTCTGCACCTTCCTCGGTGTGTCTCGTCAGTCTAAGGCCTGGCGCTTCTAGGACCCATCCCGACACTGCATCGTCAAGTCCCGCGATGCCCTCTTCTTCGAGGATCTGTTTCCCCATCGAGGATCATGCGACCTCATCCGTTCCGGCTCGTCTGTGTCCCTCTCGTCGCATGGGGGAGTGGTGAGTCTGTCCTCCGTCCTGTCGCTTCTGGGTCACACATCATTCCATCCCTCTGAGCCGGTAGCCCCTGTCGCGTCCTCTCGTCCTCCCGGGCCAGTAGTCCCAATCGCGTCCCCTGGCCCTCCCGATCCAACAGTCCCAACCGCGTCCGCTGGCCCCTCCGAGCCAAAAGTCCCAGCCGCGTCCGCTGGCACCTCCGAGCCAGCTGCCCCAATCACGTCCACTGGCCCCTCCGGGCCAGAAGTGTTGTAGATTTGCCCCTCTACATGCCCAAGTGCGGCGCCGGGAGGCGCCGACGAGCCGCCAGAGAGAAGAAATTCCTCGTCGACGGATCTGGCGACTCGAGGATTGATCGGATCCTCAAATGGAGGATTGCCACTAAACTTTGACGAGTTGCTGAATCCAGTGGAAGTTGTTTCACCGGAATCAGACTAGTATCAAGGGAGATATGGGCTTCCAAAGTTGGGGTGTGCGCGGCGGTTCTGGGAGCCGGCCGCGGTTCGAATTCCGGTGAATAATCGACCGGAACGAGTAACAAAATGCCATCTGGGGATTTTGCTCCGGAAGGTCTGCCGAAGCGTCCGGTGGATGATCCGCCGGATTTCATGAGTGCAGTTTGTTACTGAGGGACTTAGCCAAAATCCTGGCTCGGAGTCCGAAACTCAGTAGTACAGTTTGTTACTCGGGGACTTAGTCAAAATTCCGACTGGAGGTCCGCGAACAGGTTTCGACCCACATAAATCCCCATCACCAAACTCGATGATTAACTCATCGAAACAGATCCCAAAGGCGCGAGGGGCGCCGCCACTACGCGTAGGGACATCTGCGCCTCCGGAATGGCGTTTTGATGGGTCCTTGATGTGTGAGGGCGCCTCGGCGGGCGACGTGGTGCGCGCCGCCGACTGAGCGGCTGATTTGGGCTGCTGCGCTTCGGATGACGTAGCAGGAGCTACGGTGATCCGAATTGCGCACGGTTTGGTGCGTTGAAGAGCTCATGACTAGCCCTACAAATGTTTAGATCATGTCCATGTTCAAAAACTAATGCGAAATCGCGTTATTCCCTTCGCAAAAGTGACTGTCTCACAAATACCTTCAACTCCGAGAAACATAGCGTGAGGCCACCAGAAAGCTCACGCTTAGACTCAGAATCACCCGCTCAAAACATAGCCGTGAATGCAGTAGACCCGTTGGGGCACGTTGGAACTGCCTCCACCTGGGGGCCAGTTTCTGACAAAGGGTTATGGGCCCACAGCTCTGACCGGTCTACAAATCGTTCACAGCTTCCGCGGCGGACGGGATTGTCGTCGGGGACGACATCGCCGTCAAACTCTGAGGTCCCGGAGTTGAAGACTGCGCAATGGCGCAGAAGGAGACGCAGGCCATCCAGAAGTATGCTGGCGGCCCTGGCTTTGGGCTATGGAGGTGGCACTTCGAGATCTACCTCGCGCATAAGGGTGTGCTGCAGGTCATGATGGGAACCGAAGTCCTCGACGACGCGACAGCGACGGAAGCGCAGAAGGAGGCCTTCGCAAAGAAGAACACGGAGGCGCTCATGCTGCTGGTGTCCGGGACGGCTGAGTTGCAGTGGGGCTACTTCCAAGGCTGCAAGCTGGCAGCCGAGGCTTGGCAAAAACTTTGCACCATCCATCAATCCAAGTCGCTGGCGAACAAAATCTTTGCCATGAAGCGACTCCTGACGGTGAGAATCGAGGAGGGAGATGATGTCATCACCGCCATGCAGCAGATCGAGTCGCTCGCCTCACAGTGCAATGACGTGGGGTGGAAGATCGACACGTAGCTGCAGGCGATGGCCCTCCTCATGGCCCTTCCTGACAGTTGGAGCCCTCTCATTATCGTCTTGGGAGGATGGGCAGAGGACAAGCTCACCTATGGCGCGGTCGTAGAGTACATCCGCAACGAGGCGCAGCGACGGAGTTGCGGGGAGTCCTCGTCTTCCTCATCGGCCCTTGTCACCAAAACGCGTGGTGGCGGAAGTGGGGGCAATGGAGGTGGCGGACATGGTGGCGGCAAGAAGGGCGCCAAGAAGGGTGCGTGCCGCAACTACGGCAAGGAGGGCCACTGGGACCGTGAGTGCACCGAGGAGGCAAAGGCCGGCGGCAAGGACGCCAAAGGCAAGAGTGCGCTCCTCAACAGTACTCAGAACCACTACCTCAAGAAGGCTAACCGGCGATGCCTTGACTCCGGAGCCGAGGAGCATACCCAGGTCGAGAAGGTTGGGTTCATCAACTACACCAAGTCTAGCAAGTCCATGGTGGTCGCGAACGACAAGGTCGAGCCGGCGGCTGGCCAAGGAGACGTGGACGTGGAGGTGGTGGTTGGTGGGAAGCGGGTGCAGCGCGTGATCAAGAACGTGCAGCACGTACCTGGCTTGGCTGACATTCTAAGTGGCAGCCGCCTGACTGACAAGGGGTACAAGGTGCTCTTCAGGAGAAGAGGGGCAGTCGTGCGGAAGGACGGTGGCGGCGTGACCGTGCTGGAGGCTAAGCGCGAGGGAGGCCTCTACATCGTGGACACCAAGGTGATCCCCGCGGTGACAGATTCAGCAGATGCACAAGAACGCACCGTCAACCTGGCCAAAGGAGGGGGAGCTGATCTGGAGCTCTGGCACCGACGACTGGGGCATTCCTCACCCGCAGTCGTGAAGGAGATGGCGAAGCGCAAGCTGGTACGCGGCCTCGTCATCGACGGTGCGGAAGAGGCGACAGATGCAGCAGTGCACAAAAAGTGTGAGCCTTGCATTTTTGGCAAGGCGCGGCGCAAACCGTTCAAGGAGAACGAGAATCGCGCCTCGGACCTGCTAGAGGTCGTGCACAGCGACGTGTGCGGACCATTCAAGACGGCGTCAAAGAGCGGCGCGTGTTACTTCGTCACCTTCATTGATGACTACTGCAGAAAACTCTTCGTGTACATCATGAAGCAGAAAGGCAAGGTCCTGGACCGGCTGAAGGAGTATGTCGCCGCGGTGGAGAGGCAGACTGGCCGGAAGGTCAGAGCGCTACGCAGCGACAACGGTGGAGAGTATGTGGGCTGTAGCGGGTGGATGAAGCAGTAGGGCATAAAATGGCAACAAACTACGCCGTATTCGCCTCAGTCAAATGGCGTGGCGGAGCGGGCGAACCAGACGCTGCTGAACATGGTACGGACCATGTTGGTGGATGCGGAATTGTCGCGGAGCTTCTGGGCAGAGGCTGTGCGTACGGCGAGCTACACCATCAACCTCACTCCTACAGCAGTGCTGAAGGGGAGGAGCGGCTGGAAGACGCCGCATGAGGTTTGGAGCGGGCGCAAGCCAAGTGTGGCACACCTGAAAGTGTTCGGGTGCAAGGCGCATGCGATGGTGCAGGCTGCGCAGAGGCGCGACAGCAAGCTGGAGCCGCGAGCAAATTCGTATCTCTACCTTGGCTATGAGAGCGCGCATAAGGCGTACAGGCTCTACGACATGCGCAAGGGGGAGATAATCCGCAGCCGAGACGTCGAGTTTGACGAGCAGCAGAGTTACGGCAGCAGCAACGAAGTAGGCGTGGTGGACTCCCCAAAGACGGGGGAGTGGTTCCAGCTCCTTGACTACGAGAAGGAGCCGGCGGACGCCCAAGTTGAGGATGCGGCATCAAAGCGTGACGGTGCACCAGCGGTGGCAGCCGTAGCGGAGGACTCTGATGACGATCAAGCTGATGAGGAGATCCACCGGAAGGATCCGGCGGATGAGGCACCAAGGGTGCCAAGGCGCGCACTCCCGGCAGAGTGTGCAACGGGCATTGGTGGAAAATCCACTGGACGCGCCGTCCGTCCGGGCGATGTTTCACCGGAGCGGGAGAGATCCTCGGGGATCCGTCTGGTCGATGATGAACCGGAGCGTGCTGAGTCGGAGGGATTGCAACAGAGCGACAATGCGCCACCAAAACTACCGCGCCGCAGCGGGAGGCAGCGAAAAGCGGGGAAGCGCTTCGACGCAAGCACCGGTCGATGGATAGGCATGACGCGGTTCATGCTGGCTGCATCAACGGAGCCGACTACCGTGCGAGAGGCGCTTGCGCGGCCCGAAGGGGATCAATGGGACGCAGCCATCGAATCTGAGCTGGCGTCCATCACGGAAAATGATACGTGGGAGCTGGTTGACAGGCCGAAAGATGCCAAGGTCATCGGCTCAAAGTGGGTCTTTAAGACCAAGTTCACAAAGGAAGGTGTGGTTGACAAGTACAAGGCGCGGCTGGTGGCGAAAGGGTACGCACAGCGTAAAGGGGAGCACTACGATGAGACGTTTGCTCCCGTCGCCAAGTTCACAAGCATCCGGGCGATCCTTGCGGTGGCGGCCGCGAAGGACATGGAGCTCCACCAAATGGACGTAAAGACGGCCTTCCTCAACGGCATCATAGAGAAGGAGATCTACATGGAGGTGCCGGAGGGGGTGGAGGCGCCGGAGAGCAAGGTGTGTAAGCTGCGGAAGTCCTTGTACGGGCTAAAACAATCGCCCAGATGCTGGTACCAACAGATGGACAGCTTCATGGCACAACTCGGCTTCAAGCGCTGTGAGGCGGATCACAGCGTGTACGTACGGCGCGACAAACAGCTCCATCAGATCGTCGCACTCTATGTGGACGACCTGATTGTGTGCTCAACGGATTTGCCGAGCCTACAGCAGCTGAAAGAGCAGCTGAGCAGCAGATTCCAGATGTCGGACATGGGGGAGCTGGAGTACTACCTCGGGGTGAGCATTACGCGGAACCAGAGGGCGCGCACGCTTGAGCTGGGACAGGCCAAATACGTGGCCGAGGTGCTGAAGCGGTACGGCATGGAGGACTGAAAACCAGTTGGCAGTCCAGTCTCCACGACTTGTGAACTGAGTGCGGCAATGGCGCCGCAAACAAAAGAAGAGCGGGAGGATATGGCAGGGGTGCCCTACCAATCGGCGGTGGGCAGCCTCATGTACGCCATGGTGGCGACTCGACCAGACCTGGCCTACGGGGTGGGCCAAGTGAGCAGGTACGTGGCCGATACAGGACCACTACACTGGCAGGCGGTCAAGCGCATCCTCCGCTACCTGCAAGCGACGCGGCATGCGTGCTTGAGGTTCGACGGCAAGGGGCGGGCGGACCCTTTGCATCTGGTCTGCTACACGGATGCAGACTACGCTGGTAATGTGGACAAGCGGAAGTCCACATCCGGCTACGTGTTCTTCCTAGCTGGTGCAGCGGTCTCGTGGTGCAGCAGAAAGCAAGACAGTGTCGCCACCTCCACAGTGGAAGCAGAGTACATCGCGCTGGCTGAGGCAGTCAAGGAGGCGGTGTGGCTCCGTAGGTTGCTGGGGGAGCTGGGCGTGCCGCAGCAGGAGCCTACGGTGGTGCAAGAGGACAACACCGGCTCAATCTCGCTAACCAACAACCCGACGCAGCACAGGAGGACGAAGCACATTGACGTGCGTTATCATTACGCACGGGACATGGTTGAAAAGGGGCAGGTGGTGCTGCAACACTGCAGCACGCACAACATGCTTACGGATTGCTTGACCAAAGCGCAACCCGTGGACCGGCACGCATTGAGCGTGGTCGGACTTGGGATGACCAGCTATGATGGGCTGGAGGGCGCAGCGGAAGATAAGTGAGAGCAGGCAGGAGCAGCGGGCATGGCAGGTGCAAGGGGGGAAAATTTTGTAGATTTGCCCCTCTACATGCCCAAGTGCGGCGCCAGGAGGCGCCGACGAGCCGCCAGAGAGAGGAAATTCCTCGTCGACAAATCTGGAGACTCGAGGATTGCTCGGATCCTAAAATGAAGGATTGCCCCTAAAAGTTGACGAGTTGCTCAATCCGGTGGAAGTTGTTTCACCGGAATCGGACTAGTATCAAGGGAGATATGGGCTTCCAAAGTTGGGGTGTGCGCGGCGGTTCTGGGAGCCGGCCGCGGTTCGACTTCCGGTGAATAATCGACCGGAACGAGTAACAAAATGTCATCTGGGGATTTTGCTCCGGAAGGTCTGCCGAAGCGTCCGGTGGATGATCTGCCGGATTTCATGAGTGCAGTTTGTTACTGAGGGACTTAGCCAAAATCCTGGCTCGGAGTCCGAAACTCAGTAGTACAGTTTGTTACTCGGGGACTTAGTCAAAATTCCGACTGGAGGTCCGCGAACAGGTTTCGACCCACATAAATCCCCATCACCAAACTCGATGATTAACTCATCAAAACAGATCCCAAAGGCGCGAGGGGCGCCGCCACTACGCGTAGGGACATCTGCGCCTCCGGAATGGCATTTTGATGGGTCCTTGATGTGTGAGGGCGCCTCGGCGGGCGACGTGGTGCGCGCCGCCGACTGAGCGGCTGATTTGGGCTGCTGCGCTTCGGATGATGTAGCGGGAGCTACGGTGATCCGAATTGCGCACGGTTTGGTGCGTTGAAGAGCTCATGACTAGCCCTACAAATGATCAGATCATGTCCATGTTCAAAAACTAATTCAAAATCGCGTTATTCCCTTCGCAAAAGTGACTGTCTCACAAATGCCTTCAACTCCCAGAAACATAGCGTGAGGCGACCAGAAAGCTCACGCTTAGACTCAGAATCACCCGCTCAAAACATAGCCGTGAACGCAGTAGACCCGTCGGGGCACATTGGAACTGCCTCCACCCGGGGGTCGGTTTCTGACAAGAAGTCACAGCTGCGTCCACTGGCACCTCCAAGCCAGCATCCCCCGTCGAGTCCGCTTGCCCCNAAATCGCGTTATTCCCTTCGCAAAAGTGACTGTCTCACAAATGCCTTCAACTCCCAGAAACATAGCGTGAGGCGACCAGAAAGCTCACGCTTAGACTCAGAATCACCCGCTCAAAACATAGCCGTGAACGCAGTAGACCCGTCGGGGCACATTGGAACTGCCTCCACCCGGGGGTCGGTTTCTGACAAGAAGTCACAGCTGCGTCCACTGGCACCTCCAAGCCAGCATCCCCCGTCGAGTCCGCTTGCCCCTCCGGGCTGGCAGCCCCAGTCGCGTCCGCAGGCCCCTCCGGGCCGGCAGCCCCAGTCGAGCCCGCAAGCCCCTCCAGGCCAACAGCCTCAATCGCGTCCGCTGGCCCCTCCGGGCCGGCATCTACTATCACGTCCGCTGGCCCCTCCGGGCCAGCAGCGCCTGTCGCATCTGCTGGCTCCTCCGAGCCGATAGCCCCAGTCACGTCCGCTCGCTCCTCCAGGCCACTAGCCCCGTCCGCCTCCGTTGGCCCGTCGAACCCAGTGCCATCTCCTACCCGACCGCACTACACACGTGGCCCAGGCGGCAGCCTCCGACCTCGGCCGACAGTGAGCGCGCAGACCGTCGCACCGCGTCCCATGGCGCCTCGACCCCCTATGGCTCCACATGTCTCCTCCACTCCCACAGTCGTGAGTAAGGACCCTGGCACGAAGGCTCTCGGCCTGACCACTTCGGCCATCATCGCAGACCTTCACCCAGGCTCTGCACTGGGCTACGCCATGCTTCATCACGAGCATCGGCATGCTTTCATGGCTGCACTCGCCCGAATCCCACCTGGAGCTCGTGATGCACACGCCCTCTCAGTCCGGTCCATAGCACGCCTGGAGGACCCAGCCACCTTACGCGAGGCTTGAGCCTCTCCTGAGACCACACATTGGGATGATGTTTGTGCCGAGGAGCTCACTGCTAACCAGCAGCACCACGTGTATGACCTCGTCGACCTCCCTCCAGGTCAGAAGGCCATTGGAACCAAGTGGGTCTTTCGGCGCAAGTGGAAGCCTAACGGGTCCTTGGACAAGTAGAAGGCCCGCCTCACAGCAAAGGGGTTTGCTCAGGTCCCTGGGGTCCATTACGACCAGATGTTTGTCCCAGTTGGTTGGTTCTCCACTAGCCAAGCGCTCTTCAGCATGGTTGCCCAGCATGCGTGGGAGCTGCACCAGATGGACGTGAGCAATGCGTTCCTCAATGGCTCACTGGAGGGTGAGGAGCTCTACATGGTGCAGCCCCCAGGCTTCGACGACGACACTGGGAGAGTTTGGCGGCTGCGGAGGGCCTTCTATGGCCTGAAGCAGTCACCTCGGTGCTGGAACCAGGAGATCAGCAGCACGCTTCTCCGTGGCAACCTCCAGCGCAGCAGCGCTGACCCCGCCCTGTTCGTCAGCCCGCGAGGTCAGACCTTTGCCGCAGTTCTGGTCTATGTCAACGATCTCCTCATTGCGTCGCCAGACACGGCCGCCATCCAGCATGTCAAGGACTTGTTGCACGCCGCCTACCAGATGAAGGATCTCGGGTCTGCCCGAGTCTTCCTGGGTATGGAACTCGAGCATGATCGCTCCCAGGGCATCCTGCACGTCCACCAGGCTGCCTATGTGCAGACCCTGTCCACTCGCTTTGCAGAGGACCTGCCCCTCGTGCCTAGCGCATCTTCACCTATGTCACCCAATGGCCACATGAAGCTGAAGAGTCCTAACCCAGCTATTATGGGAGAGCCAGTTGATGTGACCATGTATCTGTGTGTCATCGGGTCACTGATGTTCCTAACAACGACGACGCGTCCAGACATCGCATTCGCCATCAACCTCCTGGCCCAGTTCTCTCAGGAGCCGCGTCACCTCCACTTCGAGGCCGCGATCCGAGTAATGCACTATGTCGTCTCAACTCCTCGGTGAGGTCTCATGTTCCGCCGCCAGCCGTCCATCGTCGCAGTGGGCTACACCGACAGTGACTGGGCTGGCAGTCCAGACGGTAAGAGTCGCACGGGCTGGATCTTTCTGATCGGCGACACAGCTGTGTCCTGGTGCTATGGCAAGCAAGGGTGCATTGCACGCAGCACTGTTGAGGCTAAGTACGTGGCCCTTGGCTCGGGCGCATGTGAGAGTGTGTGGTTGCGTCGTCTGTTGTCTGAGTTGCGTCAGTCTGTCACATCCATCACCTTGCATTATGACAATGAGAGTGCCATGGCCATCGCCGAAAATGACGGCGTGCATCACACACGCACAAAGCACATCAATGTTGAGTATCACTATATGCGTTCGTTGTTGCATGACGGCAGCATCATCATTGTGTGGGTTGAGACAACACGGCAGCTGGCTGACTTCCTGACCAAGGCACTGAAACGGGACTCGTTCAAAAAGGCTGTGAGTTCAGTCGGCGTGCGTCCGTGAGTTGCCCTCTCTGTCTCTGCCAGCGTCTCTGCGTGCCCTGGGGAAGTCTGGATGTTGACCGTGTCTCTGCCCGCCCCTGTACACTACTCCTGTGAGTCATGGGGGAGGGTTGGCTTTTTGCACATCTCTCATTCTGCTCTGTTGTGTCCTCCCGGCTTGTGTACATTGGCTTGCAGATGACTGACAGCGAGACTTAACGCTGATGGAGTGTCGTCCGGTGGAGCCGACACACGCGAAGGTCTACTCGCAGTTCGTTGGAGCCTCCTCTCTCCGGCGACGTGCTCAGCTCCATCGGCAAACCTCCTCGGCAGTCGTGCTGCCGGCGGTCACTGCCACCGCAGTTGCTGTCTGCATATGTCCAGCGCGTCCCATCGCGTCTGCATCGTCATGCTCTGCATAGGGTCCTTGTTGCATGTTGCATGGCCCTGTTTGGCGTCATGGACCATCATAGGCACAGCCTGGGTTTAGGCAGTCATAATTCCTTATTACTGTTTTTCTAGCTGTTTCTAACCGCACGGCTGCGTTTGTAGCGTTGGTATTATGGTATGGCCCAGTTTTTAGGCAAAACGGACGACGCCCGGGTTTTGGGCTGTCGGTCGTCTGGCAGGCCTCACCAAGAAAACCTGCCAGCCTCAAAAAAGAGTCATTTTCTGATTGGCAGTTGAACTGAGTAACAGGCTCTACAGAGCTGGGGGGAGGCTAGTTCTTGGAGGGGTCTCCCATTGTGTCTTATTCTTGATTGCTAATCAGTTACTCTCAGTTTTGAGCTACTTTCTGGCGCTAACACTGGCGCGCGCACTTCTGAGTAACAAACCCAGAGCTTCCAGACTTAGTCTCTAGGGCAGCAGACTGAGGGGGCAGCTGACTTAAGCAACAAGCAAGGAAGCCCGCACGCTGCATCAACAACGCTGTTGTCCCAACCTGCTGCCTAGCATTTTTGTTTTCTCTCAGGACCCGCGTCACCTCCACTTCGAGGCCCCGATCTGAGTACTGCGCTATGTTGTCTCTACTCCTCGGCGAGGTCTCATGTTCCGCCGTCAGCCGTCTGTGGTCGCGGTGGGATACACCGAGAGTGACTGGGCCAGCAGTCCGGACGGTAAGAGTCGCACTGGCTGGATCTTTATGATTGGTGACACAGCTGTGTCCTGGCGCAGTGGCAAGCAGTGGTGCATTGCACGCAGCACTGCTGAAGCTGAGTATGTGGCTCTTGGCTCAGGCGCATATGAGAGTGTTTGGCTGCATCGTTTGTTGTCCAAGTCGCGTCAGCCTGTCGCATCCATCACGTTGCATTGTGACAATAAGAGTGCCATGTTCATCGCCGACAATAACGGCATGCATCACACATGCACAAAGCACATCAACGTTGAGTATCACTATGTGCGTTCGTTGTTGCATGACGGCAGCATCAACATCGTGTGGATTGAGACAGCACGATAGTTGGCTGACTTCTTGACCAAGGCACTGAAGCGTGACTCATTCAAGAAGGTTGTGAGTTCGGTCGGCGTGCGTCCGTGAGTTTCTCTCTTTGTCCTTGCTTGCATCTCTGCGTGGTCTAGGGGAGTCTGGTCGTTGTTTGTGTCTCTGCCCGCACATGTGCACTACGCCTGTGAGTCGTGGGGGAGTGTTGGTTTTCGCGCATCTCTCATTTGTACTCTATTGTGTCCTTCCGGCTTGTGTACATCGGCGTGCAGATGACTGACGGCGAGACTCGACACTACTGGAGTGTCGCACGGTGGAGCCGACGTGTGCTGAGGCCCACGCACTGTTCGCTGAAGCCTCCTCCCTACGGCGATGCGCTCAGCTCCATCGGCAGGTCTCCGCGGTGGTTGAGCCGCTGGCGGTCACTGCCACTGCAGATGTTGTTTCCATGTACTCAGCTCTGTTTTTGGTTGTGGCATTGCGTTTGCATCGTCATGCTATGCCTAGGATCCGTGTCTCCTACTGTGTGGCCCTGCTTGGCGTCACTGACTGTCGTAGGCACTGTCCGGGTTCGGGCAGCCATAACTCCGCGCTGCTATTTTTCTAGCTGATTCTGACCGCATGAATGCATTTGCATCGTCGGTATTATGGCATGGTCCAGTTTTCAGGCAAAACGGACAACGCCCGGGTTTTGGGCTGTCGGGCGTCTGGCAGGGCTCACCGAGAAAACCTTGCCTGCCAGAAAATATGTCTAGGACTATTTTCTGATTGGCTGGTTAGCTGAGTACCAAGTTCTACACTAGTGGGGGGGAGCTAGAACTTGGAGGGGTCTCCCATTGTTGCTCATTCTTCATTCCTAACCAGTTGCTTTCAGTTTTCAGCTGCTTTCTGGCGCTAACTCTGGCGCACGTGTTTCAAAGTAACAAACCCAGAGCTTCCATACTCTAGAGCAGCAGACTGAGGGGGCAGCTGACTTAAGCAACAAGCGTGGAAGCCGGCACGCTGCATCAACAAAGCTATTGCCCCAACCTACAGCCTGGGTTTTTCAGCTATGGTATGGTCCAGTTTTCAGGCAAAACAGACGACGCCCGGGTTTTGGGCTGTCTGGTGTCTGGCAGGGCTCACCGAGAAAACCCTGCCTGCCAGAAAATAGGTCCTAGACTGTTATCTGATTGGCTGGTTAGCTGGGTAACAAGTTCTACACTAGTGGGGGGGAGCTAGAACTTGGACGGGTCTCCCATTGTTGCTCATTTTTCATTCCTAATCAGTTACTTTCAGTTTTCAGCTACTTTCTGGCGCTAACACTGCCGCGCATTTCTGAGTAACAAACCCAGAGCTTCCGGACTTAGACTCTAGAGCAGCAGACTGAGGGGGCAACAGACTTAAGCAACGAGCGTTGATGCCCGCACGCTGCATCAAAAACGCATGTTGTCCCAACCTTCTGCCTAGGTTTCCAACTCTGTCTTTACGCGTTCATTATCTAGTTGCGTGGAGTTTTTGTTTCTACACGTGGCGCTTCTTTTCGTATGTCATTCGGACAACCAAGGAGCCCGTACGCTTGTCGGGTTCCCTCTTGTTGTTGGTTTGGAGCTTGCAGCAGGGCTAGCCTATTTCTTAACCGGTGGGTTGGACTTGCGTGCTAGTTGCGCGCACGTGGGTGAGACTAGACTCTTACACTTCTGTGTTGTTTCCTTGCTTCACTTTTACGTTTTCAAGTGTATCTTCACCGTCTCTCAAATGGAAAGCCTACGCAGCAGGTTGGGGCAGCAGCGTTGTTGATGCAGCGTGCGGGCTTCCACGCTCGTTGCTTAAGTCAGCTGCCCCCTCATTCTGCTACTCTAGAGTCTAAGTTTGGAAGCTCTGGGTTTGTTACACAGGAACGCGCGCGCCAGAGTTAGCACCAGAAAGCAGCTGAAAACTGAAGGTAACTGATTAGTTATGAAGAATGAGCAACAATGGGAGACCCCTCCAAGTTCTAGCTCCCCCCCACTAGTGTAGAAGTTGTTACTCAGCTAACCAGCCAATCAGAAAATAGCTGTGGACCTATTTTCCGGCTGGCAGGGTTTTCTCGGTGAGCCCTGCTAGATGCCTGACAGCCCAAAACCTGGGCGTCGTCCGTTTTGCCTGAAAATTGCACCATACCATAATACCGACGCTGCAAACGCAATCGTACGGTCAGAATCAGCTAGAAAAACAGTAGCAAAGAGTTATGGCTGCCCGAACCCAGGCAGTGCCTACGGTGGTCCATGATATCGAACAGGGCCATACAGCATGCAACAAGGACCCTAGGCAGAGCATGACGATGTAGACACGACAGGACGCGCTGGACGCATGCAGACAGCAATTGCGGTGGAAGTGACCACCGGCAGCACGACCGCCAAGGAGGCCTGCCGATGGAGCTGAGCACGTTGCCGAAGAGAGGAGGCTCCAGCAAACTGCGAGTAGACCTCAGCGTGCGTCGGCTTCACCGGATGACGCTCCATCAGCGTCGAGTCTCGCCGTCAGTCATCTGCACGCCGATGTAAACAAGCCGGGAGGACACAACAGAGCACAATGAGGGATGCGCAAAAACCAACACTCCCCCATGACTCACAGGCGCAGTGCACATGGGCGGGCAGAGAAACGGTCAACATCCAGACTCCCCCAAGGTACGCAGAGACGCATTCAGAGACAAAGAGGGCAATTCACGGACGCACGCCGACTGAACTCACAGCCTTCTTGAACGAGTCCCGCTTCTGTGCCTTGGTCAGGAAGTCAGCCAGCTGTCGTGTTGTCTCAACCCATACGATGCTGATGCTGTCGTCATGCAACAATGAACGTACATAGCGATACTCAATATTGATGTGCTTTGTGCGTGTGTGATGCACACCGTCATTGTGGGCGATGGCCATGGCACTCTCATTATCACAATGTAAGGTGATGGATGCGATTGACTGACGCAACTCGGACAGCAAACAACACAACCACACACTCTCACACGCGCCTGAGCCAAGGGCCACGTACTCAGCCTCGGCAATGCTACGTGCAATGCACCCCTGCTTGCCACTGCGCCACGACACAGCTGTGCCACCGACCAGAAAGATCCAGCCCGTGCGACTCTTATCATCTGGACTGCCAGCCCAGTCACTTTCGGTGTAGCCCACTGCGAAGACGGACGGCTGACGGTGGAACATGAGACCTCGCCAAGGAGTCGAGATGACATAGCGCAGTACTCGGATCGTGGCCTCGCAGTGGAGGTGATGCGGCTCCTGAGAGAACTAGACTAGGAGGTTGACGGCGAACACGGTGTCTGGGCGCGTCGTCGTTGCCAGGAACATCAGTGGCCCGATGACCCGTAGATACGTGGTCACATCAATTGGCTCCCCCAAAACAGCTGGGTCATGACTCTTTAGCTTCACCTAGCCATCGGGTGACATGGGTGAGGATGCGCTAGGTACGAGGGGCAAGTCCTCGGTGAAGCGAGTGGACAGGGTCTGCACATAGGCAGCCAAGTGAACGTGCAGGATGCCCTGGGAGTGATCATGCTCAAGCTCCATGCCCAGGAAGACTCGGGCAGACCCGAGGTCCTTCATCTCGTAGGCAACGTGCAGCAAGTCCTTGACATGCTAGACGGCGGTCGCGTCAGACGACGCAATGAGCAAATCGTCGACGTAGACCAAAACCGCGGCAAAGGTCTGACCTCGCAGGCTGACGAACAGTGCGGGGTCAGCGGTGCTGCGCTGGAGGCTGCCACGGAGAAGCGTGCTGCTGATCTCCTGGTTCCAGCACCGAGGTGACTGCTTTAGGCCATAGAGGGCCTTCCGCAGCCACCAAACTCTCCCAATGCCGATGTCGAAGCCTGGGGGCTGCGTCATGTAGAGCTCCTCACCCTCTAATGAGCCATGGAGAAATGTGTTGCTCATGTCCATCTGATGCAGCTCCCACCCGTGCTGGGCAACCAGGCTGAAGAGCGCCCGGCTAGTAGAGAACCGACTGACTGGGGTGAAGATCTGGTCGTAGTCGGCCCCAGGGACCTGAGCAAACCCCTTTGCTGTGAGGCGGGCCTTGTACTTGTCCAAGGATCCGTCAGGCTTCCACTTACGCCAAAAGACCCACTTGGCACCTATGGCCTTCCGACCTGGAGGGAGGTCAACGAGGTCATACACGTGGTGCTGTCGGATAGCAGCGCGCTCCTTGGCGCAGGCAGCATCCCAATGTGCGGCCTCAGGGGAGGCTCGAGCCTCGCGTAGGGTGGAAGGGTCCTCTAGGCGCGTTGTGGATCAGACTGAGAGGGCGTGTGCATCACGAGCCCCAGGTGGGATGCGGGCGAGTGCAGCCACAACAGCATGCCGATGCTCGTGATGAAGCATGGCGTAGCCCAATGCAGAACCCGGGTGAAGGTCTGCGATGATGGCGGAAGTGGTCAGGCCGAGAGCCTTTGTGCCAGGGTCCCCACTCACGACCGTGGGAGTGGAGGAGACACGTGAAGCCACAGGGGGTCAAGGCGCCATGGGACGTGGAGCGACGGTCTGCACGCTCACTGTCGGCCGAGGTCGGAGGCTGCCGCCTGGGCCACGTGTGTAGCGCGATCAGGCAGAAGATGGTCCTGAGTCTGAAAGGTCGACGGAGGCGGACGGGGCTACTGATTCGGAGGAGCCTGCAGACGCGACAGGCGCTGCTGGCCCGGAGGGGCCAGCGGACGTGACAGAGGCTGTTGGCCCGGAGGGGCCAGCGGATGCGACTGGGGCTGCTGGCCCGGAGGGGCCAGCAGACGCGACAGGAGCTGCGGGCTTAGAAGGACCAGCAGACGCGACAGGGACTGTCGACCCGGAGGGGCCATCGGAAGCGACTAGGGCTACCGGCCCGGAGGGGCCAGCGGACACGATAGGTGCTGCTGGCCCGGAGGGGTCAGCGGACGCGACTGGGGCAGCTGGTCCGGAGGGGCCAGGAGACGCGACGGGGGTAGCTGGTTGGGAAGGGCCAGTGGACGTGGCTAGGAAGGGCCTGTGCACGTGGCTGGGAAGGGCCAGTGGACGAGGCTGGGACTGTTGGCCCGGGGGGGGCAGCGGACGCGACAGGGGCTACCGGCTCAGAGGGACGGAGTGATGTGTCACCCGGATGCGACAGGACGGAGAACGGACTCACCACTCCCCCACGCGACGAGAGGGACATGGACAAGCCGGAGCGGATGAGGTCGTGGGGAAACAGGTCCTCAAAGAAGAGGGCATTGCAGGACTTGACGATGCAGTGTCGGGATGGGTCCCAGAAGCGCCAGGCCTTGGACTGACAAGATACACTGAGGAAGGTGCAGGCGCGTCCGCGGGGGGCGAGCTTGCCACCCAGCTGTGGGGCGGGCAGCCACACAACGGCTACACAGCCCCAGACGCAAGCCGGGCGGAGGTCAGCGCGCCGACCGCACCAGTGCTAGTAGGGTGTGGACTGGCGGGGAAGGGGACCGTGGGGGACCCGGTTCCAGACCCAGGTCATGTAGGCCATGGCTTCAAAATAGAAGCCATCGGAGGCACCGTACTCGACCCCCATGGTGCGAACGGCGTCGGCCATGGTACGGTTCCACCGCTCGGAGACGCCGTTCTGGGCGGGTGTGTAGGACGCAGACGTCTCATGGTGGATCCCGCGAGAGGCGAGAAAGGTTATGGCCTCACCCAGGTACTCGCCACCGCGATCGGAGCGAAATCCGCGAAGGGGGCGGCCACACTCGCGTTCCACGAGGACAAGCCAGTCCTGAATGGTTCGGGAGACATCGCTCTTCTGCCGAAGGCAGAAGACCCAACGGTAGCGAGAGTAGTCGTCAGTAAGAGTGAGGACATAGCGTCCATGTTCACCGAAAGACTCGATGGGGAGAGGGCCCATGACGTCCGAGTGGACAAGGTCAAGAGGGGCGGACGCACGGGAGGAAGAGAGGGGGTATGTGGACCGGTGCATCTTCCCTTGAGCGCAGTCAATGCACTCAGTGGGGCACGGGAGAGGGAAAGTCTCCGGGTCAAGGCCCTTGGCCGGCTAGGTGCGGAGCATGCTTTCTACGGCGGCATAGTGGACGTGGCAAAGGCGGCGGTGCAAGAGGCGGGTGTGCTGAGGAGAAAGTGTGCTGGTGACAAACACATGACCTGTGGTGTCCGACAGGGGGGAGACGGGAGGGGAAGAGGAGAAGGGGGGAACATGCCACAGGTTGCCACGGGCGGTGGCGTGCAGTACGACAAGACCAGACGAACACAACAACGCAGTGCCGACACCACGCGAGTGCACAACGTCCATGCTCATGCGGTCAAGGGCATTCATGGACACGAGGCTGAGCTCGAGACCAGGGACGAAGAGAACATCGGTCAAAAAAACGTCACCGGCCGGACCACGGAAACGAACGACGCCAACACCAGGAACAGGCAGCACCTGTCTGGAACCCGTCCGCACACCGGAGACATCGCCGACAGGACCCAGCATACTGAAGGCCTCGCGATAGGCCTTCATGTGATGCGTGGCCCCAGAGTCGATGATCCAGGTCTCAGCAGGGTCCTGGAAAGGGGTCGCCAGATCACTCACGGTCACATGGCAGCAAGCGAGGGACGCAGACGCGGTGGAAGGAGGCGCGAAACGAGACTGCCAATCGTCAAGCCATGCAACGTCGTCAAGGAGTGGGGTGGAGGAGAACACGAGAGACGACGAGACAGACGAGGAAACGGGACACGACCGCAGCTCAATGTCAGTCATACAGGGATGGGCTGGAGGGAAGGAGGTGACGCAACTCGCACTTCCCTGGGGAGGAGGGCGAGGCAGACCAAGCTGGAGTGCGATGAACTGCTCCAGCTGACGCTCACGGGAGGACGGCCAAGGAGTGTAGACGGAGTGCGGAGTGACGGCGCTGGAGCCTGGGTAGTAGGAGGGCTGAGCCGGCGAAGGAAGCGGAGGTGCCGACGGCTGAGGGTGGTACTGCTGTGGGTAGTAATGCTGTAGCGCGGGTGTCTGCGGGACACGCGGAGCTGTCGGAGTGGCAGAGCTGCTAGACGAGGTCGGAGTGTCAGGGCCAGCAGCAACGACCGCGGCAGAGGCGAGGCGGCGCTCCCGCTGGTGGCGCATGGTGGCGATCACGCGTGCCTCGTCCGTCGGGAGAGGGCACGTGTACCACCCGTGCCCGGGCTGGCCACAGTCGTGGCAGACCAAGCCACCACCGCTGGACCCGGTTGACAACTACTGCTGCTGTGGCGGACCCTTGCCTTTCTTGTTCCGGCTCTTCTTCTTCTTCCCCAAAGACGATGAGGTAGCTGCGGTGGGGGAGGCGACGGCCACAGAGGAAACGGCAGGAGATGCAAGCGCCTCCGTGCGATGGAGCTGAGGCTCCTGGCGAGCTTCCTCAATGCGGAGGAAGAACTCGTATGCCCAGGGCATGAGGGTGCTCTGGGCCGCCATGGTGGAGAGGACGTCCCGGGGGTAGTGGACGAAGACATCCGCGTACTCGCTGGTGGCGCCGCGCTTGATGGTGAGGAGTGCGGACAGAGGGGGCGGAGCAGATTTGCCGAGTCGACGGAGGATGTCCTCCGCCCGCTGCCAGTAGGCAGTGACTGTCTCAGTCTCCCCCATGTGCAGGGAGTTGAACTCCCGAAGCAGACGGCTGATCTCAGCGTCACTGGACAGGCGATGGGGCCTGGTGAGGACGTGCCATGCGGCTACAAGGTCGGGGATGTCGCCAGCGGTGAAGTCGCCGAGGAAGGGTTCCAAGGAAAGGCGGGAGGCTGGGGGGGCGACTGGGACAAGGGCACGGACGGCGCGACCTGCGTGATATAGCTGATCGGCCTGGGTGGAGTCGTAGGGGAGTGTGTAGTAGGCCCACAGACCCTCACCCTACGCCCAGATGCGGAAGTTGAGCTCCCAGCTTTGGAACTGCTCGCCGGCCTGAAGCGGCGGTGGCGGTGTCGCAAAGTCCTTCTGCCTGCGGCCGGCACCCAGAGTGGGGCCAAGGACGGAGGACACTGTCTGCCGTTGGCACTGAGTCTGTTGCTATGCCAGGTAGTACGTGGGAGCAGACACAACGGGGCTAGCGTGCCCTGGAGGGATGAACGATGGCAGCGTACTGGTGGCGGTTTGGACGGCGACTGGCTGTAGCGCTGCAAGCTGCAACGTCAAGGCCGCGAGCTGTTGCTGAAGAGCAGCGAGAGGGTCAGGGTTGCCGCCAACATTACCAGTGGGCTGATGCAGCTGCTACTGCTGCTACTGCTGCAGGGGCGGCGGCAGTTGCTGTTGTAGGGGCGGCGGCTGTTGCTGCTGCAGCGCCGGTGGCTGTTGTTGCTACTGCAAGGGCGGCGGCTGCTGTTGCTGCTACAGCGGCGGTGGCCGCTGTTGCTGCTGCTACAGGGGCGGTGGCTGCTACTGCTGCTGCGGCGGCATCGGCTGCGGCGGCTGCTGCTGCTGCAGCGGCGGCGGGTGTTGTTGTTGCTGCTGCTGCAGCAATCGCTGCAAGAAAGGAGGGGTAGGATCCCCCTAGCAGAGGAGGACCCCTCCTCGCCGGGACTACCAGCCATGACTTAGTGTCCCTTTTTTTTTTTTGTCTTTGTGTTGCTGATGTCAGCAAGAGGTTGGGGCGGTGAAGATTCTACCAACTTTTTGGCCTTCACCCTTTCCCTTTCCCCCCCCCCTTTTATTTGGTTTTTTGTTGGTGACATCACCAGTGATGTCAGTAGTGATGTCAACAGAGGGGTGCTGATGTCAGCAGTGGCGG
>SZWC01002592.1:66306-81938 GCA_023375785.1 Penium margaritaceum | reverse complement strand
CACACACACACACACACACACACACACACACACACAAACAAATCAAAAAAACCAACAAAAAAAACAAGAACAAATAACAAGAGAGGAAAAGAGTTTAATTGTCTCAAGTGGAACACGTCATGAAGATTCACATTACTACTTCTAAATGAAGTAGGTGAAATACTCGACCAAATCATATCCTTTCTGCGTGTTTTTGCAACAACAAAGAAAACACTCGCCCTTGAATTTGTAGCGAGCATTTTTTTCGAATCATGTTGGACTTTTGCTTGCATTGTGTGCATTGCACGTCTTCAATCAAGCTCTTTTCGTGCGGCGAGTTTCGAGAGTTTATGAGGATGCATATCATCGTTGTGATGAGCAACGAGGGAGGGTGTAAACGCATGATGAGCTAAAACTGCAAGCTTGGCCAGGAGATTCGTCACAGTGGCTTGGGTTGAGAGTAGAACCAATGTAAACTGCTTTCCATGCATCGTAAATGGAAACAGAAGACCTGATGACGAGTTGGGGCGGGCTGGAGGTATTTATAAAGCCGAAGCTTGTTAAGAAGCTTCTAAGATGCCTTGATCGTGCCGGTGTGGCAATGTAGTCGAGCCTGCTGGTGCACTAGCAATAAAGCAGGTGCAAGAAACAACAACAGCTAAGTTGGGGAGACGTGCAAAGTCTCGAGTGGAACGCTACAATGAGCAACATGCACAGGCCCAACCTCGATCGGTGGACACGCAATGCAAAACATGCACATAAAGCTGAGGAGCGAGTGCGTCGAGACCCACACATATAAAGCACATGGGATGTTGTACTTACCAAGTAGTTCCTGGTCAGAGGAGCCACCTCCCGACCGTGCTCCAGCGCCAGCTGGGTCCGCGTGAGCGATATGCACGAGCATGGACACGACCGAGTGGTCACAATAAGCCATACGGAAAGACAGAGACGACTCACATCATAATACTTGTCACTTCCTTGTTGTTGAATACAGTAGTAAGCAGGTTAAAAAGTGGGCACAAAGGTTCTCCAAGGATTATCCCATAAAACAAATGGATTTTCTGATTTTTCGCTATTCCTGTTGGGCTTATGAGAGGGATAAGGTCAAAGTAATCTGTTGTGGATAGTAAGTCATTTTCTTCTTTAAGGGATGCCAAAGGGTCTCAACTGGTTTTTTTTAGAACAAAACATTTGAAGACTCCATATGCTCCACAATGAGTGTGTGGTAGAGTGCCTACATGTATAGGCGTAGGCAGTTTATGAACCACTCTTTATGCATGCTTTGTAGGCGTAGGCACATGCTTTTCTGGTGCATAATTCAGGTATTGTACTCGTTGACAGATGCTTTGTAGATGAAGATGTAGACTTTGTAGGCGCACAAACACACATTGTAAGAGCAAGCACAAGCTTTGTATGTATACGCATAGGTTTTGTATTCACTGGCTTTGTGGTCGCATGCGCAGGCTTTGTAGGTGCACGTACAGGCTTTGTAGGTGCTTGCATTGATACACGCCTCACACATAAGGGCACTGGCTTCGTAGGCACATGTTCATGCATTGTAGGCAAGATTTTGTGCTTTGTAGCGACATGCGCAAGCATTATAGGATCAAGTTTGGGCTATTTAGGCTCAAGCACAGACTTTGCATGCGCAAGATAAGGCTTTTTGGATGTAAGCAGATGCCTTGTAGGCAAAGGCGCAAATGCTTATAGGTGCGAGAACATGCATTTTAGGCGTGGGCACAGGCTTTGTATGCAAAAGCGTATGCGCTGTAGGTGTAGGCACAAGCTTTGTAGGTGCAAGTGCATGCTTTGTTGGTAAAGGTATATGCTTTGTAGGAGCAGACACGTGCATTATACATGCAGCCGGATGCTTTGTAGGTGAAGCTGTAGCCTCTCTAGATACAAGGGCATGAACTTGTGGTATACACAAGTTAATAGGTGTGGGTGCAGGCTCGGTAGGCGTAGGTATGCGCCTTGCAGGCGCACGCGCAGTCTAAGGAGATACATTGTGCTTGGACCATTCATATAAACCAAACAAAAAATGAGTGCAAGACCCCCCATCTACTGAAAGGGAACACGCATAGGAGTCGGTGCAAAACTAAAACCCTCAAGTAGGATTTGACTTGGATTTGTTTGCAGAACTGGGGGTGTGTTAGGAAAAGAAACAATAACAAATAGAATGGGAGTTTATGCCAGGTCTCAAAAGCGTGCATTTTCGCTCAATCGCGATCAGGCAAAAACACTTGTTTTTTACGAGCTCCACCCCCACAAAACACAAAAAAAACTGAATGATAACCAGTGGCATTGGTTGCACGCATGCATACATTGGGGTTACGGAGTAATGCATTGAGGCCGGATTCAAACATATGTTATGCCTTGGAAGCAAGTTTTGCTTGACCTTCTCCTGGTGACCGAGGAGAAGTCGTCGGTCGAATCACGTGCTTACCTGCAATGTCCGATATCTGTTTCATGAAAAACCCTGGTTCGTGCACAAAGTTGTGTTAATCGCACGTTTTTCTCCGATTGAGAGTCGCCTCTGCAAGAAGAACAGCGCGTAGAGAGAGTCTGTCGTCCGGACGCGACAGAAATGGAGGAAAAGATACCTGGAAAATATGAGATGGGGTGTCCGAGGACAGAAACGCCGACCGGAGATAGAATTTCCCTCTCGAAAGTCTTTGTGCTGCCAATTTCCTAATGTCAGCGCAAATTCTTGCCTACCGAACCGATTGCATTGGGTTACTACATAACCCTAATGAGGGATTTGCGCTCAACAAAAACAAAAAGTCCTTGCTTGACTGCGTTTCTTGCGTGGGAGTAAGAATCACTAGCGAGGTTGACATGCGCCACTCTTCTTCACTCAATCAGCGACTCATGCCGCTGATCGAGCATGGTGAAGTGAGTGGGCAGTCATGCATTTTCTCCAACCACTTGATGAGGGAGTCTTGTTTTCCAAGCATCGGATAGGGTGTTTCTGACCCCCTTGTGGAATTGGGTAGAAGGGTTATTTGGCCCTTCTTACAATAGCATGTATAGGGGGAGGGTTTGTAGGTGTTGCCTCATGCTTTGGTCATGCAAGAACACAAATCCTTGGTGCAAGCACAAGCACCGAAGGGAAGACACATGATCTGTAGGCGTAGGAACAAGCTTTTTAGGCGTAGGTATAAGCCTAGACATTGAAGGTGCAAGCACAAGCCCCATAGGCAGAGGAGCGTGCCCTAGAGACGTTGTGGATTTTTTGGCATGCACATGTACATGTTTTATGAGTGCAGGCACAAGCCTTATGTGCACATGGACATGCTTTATCAGCGGAAACACAAACTTTATCGGCACATGCACCTGCACATGCTTTGTAAGTTTAGGAACATGCTTTGTCACTATACGCTTGGACTTTTTAGGCTTATGTGTAGGCTTGTAGGTGCTAGGCCATGATTTGCAAGTGTAGACGTAAGCTTTGTACGCATAGGCACAAGCATAATGAGGTCAAACAAAAGCTTTGTAGGCGCAGGCGCAGGTGCATGATTTATAGGTGCATGCGCATACTTGATAGGCATAGGCACAATGATTTGTAGACGTAGGTGCATGATTTGTAGGCCAAGGTGCATACTTAGGCTCACTAGACACAGGCACATGCTTTAGGGGTACGAGCATACACTTGTTAGGGACAAGTTCAGACTGGCTAATTTTGGCATGCTCATTTCAACAAATCTTCTTATCTCCAGATGTCTATGTTTAAACCCAGGATACAAAAACAGTATTCGCCTCGGCCTTTGGGACCCTACCTCCTAACCCACAACCACAAGGTACTTCTGCCTGAGTAGTCTCTTTTCCTTATGTGAACAAGGATCTTCAGTAGAAATAACCTTGAAACATGCCTCTTTTTCATGGATACTTCCTTACTTCAACAGAAGGATACACAACATTTAATGAAAGCACTTAGCCACAAGATCCTACACTACATGTTCCTGTTCTTCTAGCTAAAAAGAAGTCTTCGTCACTCCACTCAGACAAGAAGTGCCCTTACACTGGCAGTCGTTCTCCAAATTCAAGCTCAACACAAGCAATTGATTATGGTACAATTAAAACTTTCAATCCCCATTGGATTTGGGGTGTTTGGTGGGGTTCTTCCTACTCAAGGGAGATAACCCCTTATCTCAGGCTTTACTAGTTATGATGTTCGAGTGAGTAGCTACTGGTCGGGCGTGGAGCGCTTGCCTCAGCCGGAGGATGCAAGCACCAACCGGCAGCAACGACAAGCAAGGCACAGGCATACACTTTGCCTGTTCAGCACTAACATCTTAGAATTATATCACAAGATGTGATCAATTTTTCCATACAAAAAAAACCTTCAAGCAAGGATTCATTGATCAGCACGCAAGAGAAGTCCCTCTATTGGTGTTT
Organism: Penium margaritaceum; assembly: GCA_023375785.1. NCBI lineage: Eukaryota > Viridiplantae > Streptophyta > Zygnematophyceae > Desmidiales > Peniaceae > Penium > Penium margaritaceum. Next base: position 77,561 of record SZWC01002592.1, on the reverse strand, counting down.
GTCACACCCTCGAACTAAAAATTGCATTCATCAACAACGGCTTGTGCCAGCCACTTCACTAACGGACTTGCATTGTGGACTTAACACATAAGCATCATTGTCCCAAGGTGGTAGAACAACAATGTAGCTTCTGAGAGGGTATGGAATTCCTTTCTTGGAATATTGTTTTGCAACCAAAATGTGCACGTGGTCAGAGTCAAACTCGTGACCTCTCACCTTGTCAAACAAACAAAATGGGCAAGTTAACCATTCACCCACATGGTGTACTCATAGGCCGCATCTCACAAGACAGAGAGCACAAGTGATTCACCCTGCAATGAATCCAGTAATCACACCTTCAGAATGAGTGGAGCATCCATTAACCTTCCTACAATAGTGAACAAGGGGGATACATGTCAAGGAAATTGTGTGGGCCGGGACCCAACTGCGCGGTGTACAAAAAACGAATGGTGGCATTTGTGCACGTGTTAAGGACGTGGCAGTGCTACTTGGAATGCTGATGACGCATCATCTGTACCAACCTTCATGCGCTAATATCTCTCAAGATTCAGTGAAATATGTGTTGTCAATGAACTCGATGTATGAATTTCATCAAGTCCAACTTCGACTACGACATCGAGTACCAATCTGGAAAAACTAATTTGGCTGATGCCCTCTAAGTCAACGACCCCATTTTATGGCCAAGATCAGCATGCTACCCGTTGAACGAGACCCGCACCTTGCCAGGCTGTCCGCGAAGGGTTACGAGGGGTCCGGCAGGTAAAGAAAGAAGTTAGTTCCTGGTCTGACGACCCCTACTAGCAATGGAGATTCACTTGTCAGGTCGTCGTCCCACCAAACGAGAAACTATGGCAAATGCTATTGGTGAAATGCCTCAACACAAGTCCACTTGGAAAAAATGGCAAGGACGAGATGCCCAATAAGTTAGCAAAGTAGTACTAGTGGGACAACATGCACACCAACGTGTCAGCCTTTTGGAACTTGTGTGAGAACTGCAATAGACAAATGATATTGTCGCACAAGGCCATCTGGTCTACTCCAATCACTCCTGTTATCATGGAACTACAGGTCGGCATCAGCATGGACTTTGTAACGGGGCTGCTTGCAACTCCCTAAGGACATGACTGGTATATTAAACTTGTATTATGTCTCACTCCCCCCCCCCCCCGACGAAGACCAACGTCACCAAAGAAGGAACATTGTATCTGCTTCTAAACCAGATTATGCGGCCGTAAAGCGTGCTACATACCATCGTCAATGACAGAGACATCTACTTCACTAGTCATTTCTGGCACAATTTAATGACGCATATGGCGGTCAGATCTAGCTATCTCCGACATTCCCTCCTGAAACCGACAAGCAAACAAAGCGGATCAATTAAACTCTTGAACAACTTCTCTTCGTTTGATGCAAGCCTCACGGCACCAACTGGGCAGCCAAACTATCAACCGCCAAACTCAGGTATAACTCCGCCACATCCATTGCAACAGGTAGAATCCCGTTCAAAGTGGTCAACGGCAAACTTTCTTCCCCTCCCCCCCCCGCAAGACTTCAGAGTCAGAGCAATGTTCCCACGGCCGATATCCATCGCAGGGATTTCTTTATCCAGCGTCTGGGAGGAAACACGATTAGCCTCCCCAAAGACCCAAGCAACTATGAAGCGAGTGGCCGAACGAGATGATGAAACAATGACGTTTAGTGCTGGCAATTGCATCCTTGTGAGCTCAGCAGATACCAAACACATGGGACGTGACTTTCTAAACATCAAACCCCGCTAGTGGAGACCGTTAGAGATGGAGAAGTTGAAAACTCCTATCATTCCTTGACTTTGGCTGCCTGACAACTTACGGATCCACCTGATATTCTACACTAGCAAGCTCAAGCACAATCGGAACCCAGAACAAACTTCCTCGATAGAATAATCGCACCTCTGCCTCCTGTAAAAGTAGATGGGGGTACAAAGTTTGTGACTAGAGACATCCCAAAAAACCGACGCTATGGAAAAAATGCTGATTATCTAGTCAAGAGGCACGGCTACGACGTAGTGCACAGCAAGTGGGAACCCTACGATAACCTTCGAGACGTCGATAATCTGATTGACTGCTACTATCAACGTCACTGGCCAATTTTTGCTAATGCATCGTGACGTTGCAAATAAAAGGGGTGGAAGTATTATGCACCTAACGCACACTAGTCCTTGAACTCTATGAGTGGGCACTTACGTCTTTACATCCATGGCTCACCGTGTGACTACCTCATGATTCTTGTACCAATAAGCCGAGGACATTTCGGCTACCTGTCCCAATTTCCGGTGATATGTTTTAGAAGGTTTTGAGAACTTTGACTACTTTCCAGAATGGTCAACAGAAGTGTCACAAACCATATTGATGTTTTCATCTTTTTTGGCTGACTTATAGAAAGCAGGGGCATGCTCAAACCAATGCATTGGATCATAATCGGACTGGACGTATAAAAACTGTATCTCGATATTCTCGAAGGTCGGGACTTCTCAACGAGGCATTTTGAAGCAACCACTTATGGCATGACCTAGCATGCGTCGCTCGGATCGAGCGCCAAGGACCCAACATATGCCTTGTTTTGATTCTTGTCATTGTACATCATACATGACCAATCGCCTCACTCATGAAACTTTGTATCGACAAGTAGCCCGGGAAGTGAACAAACTAGTGAACATGGATTGTTCGCAGAAAGTACAACATATCACATAGAGCCCATTATAGTTCTTACTATCTAGAAGGACTATACATCTCGGCTTTGGTGGGATGCATTCATGTGGATGTTTTATGAAAATTGTTTGCATACAAAAATACATTTTTGGATACACCGATATTCAAGTGTGTGAATTCGGGGATATGAACCATAAATCTTGTATATATGTACTCGACTCACTTGACTCTTTTCATTGTAGTACACTTACCGCTTAATACAGTATATCCATCTTTCCTAATTCCTTGAATTTTCTACTGTCATACACCTCATCCCTATGAACCACCTACGTTCCGCTCACTGTGTACCATTTGCTACTAGAGCAGAGCGGAACTCGAGGGAAAACCAATGCATTAAACACCTATCAACAACCTTGCATGAGTCTTCAGAGCATCTCCCATCGTTCCAAAGATCCCAGACCTGATGATGATAATGGTGAACGAAGGAAGCGCAAACAACAATGAGTAGCAGAAATCGGTGAATACTCTGGAGAAGGAGGATCAACAACATGTAAAAGATATATGCTCTGTTGACAAACCAGACCACAGTGGCAACGTTTCTGGTTCATGGAACAACACCTACAAATTCGATGGCCAACCCGGTGGCAGACCCATTGGGCTCAGCCAATCCTTTGCCTCCAGCCCTACCCGTTGGGTCGACACTTGGCGCGATAAGAGGCACTAGCCGATGGACACGAATCATTGAAAACTTGTTTCATATGTTGTAAGGACTCAAGAGCCCCATTACCCATCTTCTCCAACACCTCAATGCGATTATGGAGGTGCTTTGGATTCTTCTTGCGCATGAAGCAGTGCTCACGGAGAGAAAGATCCAACTCTGGAGTAAATCCCAAATTTGAATGGCACTTCCAAAGCCGTTCGATCTTGCAAACTTCACGGGGCTGATGGTGAGGATGTGGCTGATGAGTTTTAAGGTGTATTTCACTACTGTTGGGGTCAATAACAACAAGAAAAAGATTGACCTAGTAGCCTCAATTTTTGTGATCCGACTTTTAGTTGGTGGTCTGATCTAAAGACCACCAAACGACAACAGGGTTCATGGGAGCCAGAGTTACGGCTCACGCGACTGCTCAACAAACCCTTCACCCACGCCAGAGCCGGTCAAGACGACACATGGCACGATGGGAGACACCAGCCAACAAGCGCGAATGATCTAAGACCTATACCAGAAGTTGTTGGAACTCAAGAGCCTCAACACCCGTCTGCCCCAATGATTAACACATGAATGGAGGACCTTCGAGTGTCTTGTGTGCATGAAGCTTTACTCATCGAGAGAAGTTTGCAACTCTCAAGTAAATCCCTGATTTGACCAGCACTTCCTGAACCGTTCCATCTCGCATAATCCAAGGGACCAACATTCAGACGGGGCTGACGATTTTGGAGGTGTATTTCATCGCTGCTGGGGTCATGTAGCGAGAGAGCCTGTTTGGCTCTCCCTCCTTGCTGAAGCGAGGGGTGGTGGTGCACCACCCTTTGCGTCAACGAGGGCTGGCCGGTGGCCAGCATTTCGCTGGCTACCGGCCAGCTCGCTGCCAGCCGGCTTCACGGCCGGCGGCCGGCCACGCAACCAGCCGGCCAGCAGCCGGCCAGCCGCCAGCCACTAATCACGGCCTCAGCCCGATCGGCGGCTGAGGGGCCGCGAGGGCCTCAAGGGCAATGCCTCGTGGCCTCATCCCCTCGCCCTTGCCCACCCTCCTCGCAAGCGAGCAAGCGAGGACGAGGGAGGGGGACGAGGGGCAAGAGGCGAGAGGTGCGAGAGTCCTGGCACGAAATCGCCAACGTGGCTCGCACGCAACAATTTTGCACCAAAACGTCAAAAGCGTAAGTCAAAGTTCGTTTGAGACAAACTTTGACAGTAAAGTAATAGAACAATTCATTCAAACACACGAGTTTCGGGTAAAAAGCCCCGGTTTGGGTCCCAAGATCAGGGGTAAAGCTAAAAACGAAAATGGGCCTCCGGAGACTCGAGTTATTCGAGTCTCCCTGCTCTGGGTCATTGATGACGATTGCCCCTCATTCCTGCAAAGGGGGTAAGCCCCTCGAGTGGACTGAGAACGCCATTATGTGAACTCCGACAATGACTTCAGAGCAAGAGCTGGAGACTCAACCCGTTATAGTGGTTCTTAGAGCCAGACGACCCCCACGATTAAGGGTTCGATGGAAATGGCGGCTACGTTGTATAAGAAATACCATTGGCAGCTACAAGCAACAAAAAAAACGTCCGAAGGGACTACATCATCCATGTTTCACGGATTGAAGTGCTATAAAGTGCGTTGGAGAGCTGAAAAAAAACTCTACTTGGTGGAGCCACTTCCTTCCAGCCTCTCCTTACTTCTAAGGGGGTTAGGAGGATTTTTGTGAGACGGGGTGGGGAGTTCCCACCCCCAAAACCACCATTACTTCCCCATTTCCAAAACGCCTTCCTCCGTCCCTCATCCAAAAGCCAGGGCAATGCCCTTTCTCAAGACGAGGGACTCTCACGGCCTGAGAACACCCTAAAAAGAAGGAGGGTGTCACCTTGAACGGTTTTGACCGCACCCCAGCAACGCCGGCTCAAGGGAGACGCCGCACAAGAATGCGAGAGGCGTCAAGGAGCGTGAAGAGAAGGCCAAGGAAGACAAGAAGACAAGAGGAAGACAAGGAGGTAGAAGGAAGAGTGAAAGAGTTACTAGGAGTTTTTAGAATTCCTCCTTACAGTCCTTAGTCTCACTCTTTGAGCGACACTCACGTCCCTTATCATTTCCTTGACTTAAAATATTCTGTTATCCAAGATTCTAGTCACTACCATTTGCCGTGAGTGACGGCTTAGGAAGACTACTTTTCAAAATCCACGCCCGTGTGTCCACGTGGCAGCCTGGGAAAATAGAAATCAATTTTATCATTGCCTCACTGATAGTGAGAGCAAGGAGAATGTGGGAGGCTATCCCTCCTCAACGTTGTGGGATGATCCCCAGAGCGATTTTCACGTGCTAGTTGCACAGGCGACGAGATGGCAAGTTCCACACCGTTGAGGACCTACAAGGGCAAGGTGGTGATGGCCTCACCACACACCCTTGGTGGACTCCAAGTTTTGGGAGTTGTTGCCACAAGCACGGTTGCCAAACCAAAGGCAACCGTATGCCAAAGGCAACCAACGCCAACCTCAGCAACACCGAGAAGCGTGTGGAGGCTAGAAAAGTGCTCGACGAGAATGTCGCCGCGTACATGTGCGACCCCCACGTGACGGACGACGTGATGGAGGAGGATCTCCCAGAGGGGAACCCCGACAAAAAGAGGATGACGCCGACAATGGCGAAGGCCAGGAGGATCACGATCATCGCCATCATCGTGCGGTGAACTCGAGCCAATTGCTCGAGAAGGGCAAGGGGCTTGCCGCATCGCCTGAAGGTGCCGATGGCAGCGAGGCTGCCGATGGCAGCAAGGCTTTTGAGAGCAGCAAAGGCGCCAAAAGCAGCCACGCGGGAAGTTCCCGCGAGAACGAGCCGGACGATGTTGCCGAAAAGGCAATTTGTGATGACCACCGAAGGCATGCTGAGTTTTCCGCTAAGGCAGCTTGTCGAATGAAGATCACCACCGACGGTGGAGGTACGGCACCACTCGGAGAAGTGGGGGTGGACCCCCCTTCCTATAATGTGGCCGTAATGGGGCATGATAGCGCCCACTTGAGCATCGTCACTAAGGACAACCTCCTCCGGAAGGTGGGACTTCTGGGAGGCGTGTACGCAAACCGTATCCTCCTGCAATAGGTAAAGGTACACAGACAACGCAAGGCCTTGAAGGCTATTGCCAATGCTTTGAGGAAATCAGAGCTAAAGTTCGCTTTTGCCAACCTGCTAGTCCATGTCGGGCAGAGCATCATGGACCTGGATTATGATCACCAGCTGTAGCCCCTGACCACCCATGAGGCAAGCCGCCAATGCGACAACCTTGACAAGGCGTTGCGGAGCGTGGCCTAGGTGTGGATGCAACAACAAGCGCAGCGTGCCGCAACTGCTGATGCCACTACCTGTGGCAGCCACGACTTTCCTACCTCGATGGCTTTGAGGCTGGTCATGAACACGTCCTTCTTCCACTATGTGGATATCTTCCAGATGGGCATGAAGCTAACGGACTTGCTGAACCGCATGGAGCACATCATACGTGTCCACAAGGCTCCACTTAGTGAGTGGAGCGACCTTGCCACGACGTGGCTTAATGACAAGCTCTTCAAGTATGTGGTAAAGGAGTGGAGTACGCAGAGGCCTCACCTTGAGTGGCATCCCATCCCGTAAGAAGCCTTATACGCGATCATTCGTAAAAAGTGTACCCAACGAGAGGAGGTGCAATGCGCCTTCTACAAGATAAAGGACTTCAGGGAGCTGGGTAACTCACTTGGGGCCTACTTGAGTGAGTTTTCTGTGCTCATGGAGGAAGTCGAAAGCTTCATCGAGAGCGACGGTACCTAGACCTTCAAGTACCCAGAGTGCTTGCTACTGGAGTACTTGCGCGATGGTCTTGCTAGCAAGAAGCTGATGGACTAGACCACCACAACCGCAATGGACCAAGCTTGGACAAGTTTGAGGGCGTTGCGAGACTACATGAGTGAAGTGTATTCGGCGAACCCGAAGCACTACTCGGATGCACGGCCGAATGTGCATGCACAGGAAGGCTGCGATGCACGTATGGATGCTTCAGGGGCTTGAGGGACAGCCGGCAGCGGGGCGGGGTCAAGGGCAAGCAGCCAGCAAACCCCCCAGGCAAGAAGACTTGTGTGAACAAGCCCCCCAACCACAAGTGTGACCGCAACAATGACGAGCTGCAGGTGGCGCACAAGCGTTGTAACATGGCCTTTTGCGAGGGATTTTGCCACAACAGCATGCAACCTGGACACTTTGGGGTAAAGTGCCTTGAGGCTGCTAGTGGGGGACAAGAGGCCGCGGCGTTAGCTGGAGCAGGAGCACCTCATGTGGAGGGTGCAGTAGGAGGCCACAGACACGGCCGTGGATAGGGTCGCGGTCGCGCCAATGGGTCCAGCCGTGATAACGGACAAGGTCGTGGGGCGGGTTTTTCCCACCCCTCAGTGATGTTAGTGGGGAGCACCCAGGGGTGAAATTGGATCACGAGTGTGGGTTCATGTTTTCAGAGGAGGATGTTAAACAATTTGAGTTTTTTACGTGTTCAAATTTCTCTATTGTTTTCTCCCCTCTCATTGGACCTCATTATGTACTTTCTCATCGACATTGCTTACTAAATCTTGCATAACTGGACGAGATGCAAGACTGAACTTGCTTAGTGGTGGTAACACCAACCATTGTGCAAGTATTGTGTAATACAGTGTCTGAAGCAAGCGCCCTCAAAGCGATGAGTTCAATCATGTTCGCAATACTGTTAGTCAACGATTTTGACCCTGTGAAATTCAAAGACTGGAAGGTGCTAGCCAAATTCACAGTGTCCACAAGATGTAGAATCAAGTACGTGCATCATGGGAGCTGCGGCGTCCACCATATAGATTTCGTGTTTATCACAAACTCGGCTTGTCATCATCGAGCCCATTCACTCGGAAGAGTGGAGGCCACATGACGATGCAGTTCAAAGGTCACCTAGATGGTGCTCCTGTGAACATACTTGCTGACACTAGAGGAGATAACTCCTTTGTCAGCCTTGGTTGTACCCAACAGGTTAGCCTGAAGTACAAGCCATCAAATGGCGTAGTTGTCGTTGATCACAACAGTATGATATCCGTGATCGGTACTTGTAAAGCAAAAATTTGTATTCAAGGGTATACACAGAGTGTCACGCTGAAGGTCCTCAACCTTTTTGACCTGTTTAACGTGGTGTTGGGCGATCCATGGCTCCGTGAAAACAAGGCTCTAATTTTCTTTGAATGAAAGCGTTCGATCCTCCAAAAAGGACAGCGTCGCTTCACGTTGATTCCAAGTACGGAGTTATCGCCGATTCGACTCAAAGTCCATTCCAGCTTGTCTGCGATGCAGGTCAAGAGATGTATTTGACAAGGTTGTCGATACATCTTGGCTCAGCTACAGATAGGGGAGGAGGATGTGAGGGAAGATACGCCACAAGAGATCATATATCTATTGGCAGATTTCTTGGATGTAATCCAAGACCCATCGGCTGGGCTTCCACCAGAAAGATACATGGGCCACACGATTCCGCTGCAACCGGAGGCGACTCCTCTGTTCAGACCCATGTATCGCCTTAGTCTAGCAGAAAAGCAAGAGGACAAACGCCAAATCAAAGAGTACCTTACAAAAGGATGGATCAAGCCAAGTAGCTCGCCGAACGGTGCACTGATCCTTTTTGTGAAAAAAAAGGACAGTGTTTTACACATGTGCATGGATTTCTGGGAATTGAACAAGCTGAAAGTAAAAAAATGATTCGCCTTACTATGGATTGAGGACCTCTTTGACCAACTCCAAGGGGCAAAAGTATTTCCTTGCTTAGATTAGTCTCAAGGGTACCATCAAGTCCGCATCACTGAAGATGATGTGCCCAAAACCGGACAGTGGTTTACACATGCGCACAATGTTGTTCCTATTGTCGTTGTCAAGGCTGTCTGTATGGATGGCTGGTTTACCGTCATTGGATCCGCAACTGGATTGGTCATCAGAGCCATAGGGGTTGATCCTACTGTTGCATAGCCTGCCATGCCAGCGTTCACTGCTACCTGAGGGTTTGCATACATAGGCACGTTCTGCTCCTCCATCACCGAAGTCATTGCCAAAGACCAGCTGCTGGTCGTTGGATGCGCTCGCTTATTTTACGCTGTAGGTGCAAAATCTGCAAAGTCTTGACGTCCGAGATGCGCCGACGGCTTGTGAAGGTAGTCGTCTGGATGGGTAAAGTAGTCGGATGCCTCTCCAGCATCACTGTGCTCTAATACCAAGTGTTATGCCGAATAGAGCAGAGATGGTGAACAGATTGAAGTTGTGAGGCAGAACACAAGTAGGAATTTGGGACACTTGAGCAATTTATAGTTAACGACAAGTGTAATTCGATGACAAGTGTCAAAATGATCGAACACACACACACACACACACGCACACACACACACACACACACACACACACACACACACGTGCGTGCATACACACACACACACACAAACACTCATACACACACATACATACATATACACATTTATATATAGAAGTGTAGTGTTACAAATGAGGTATTGTTGGGGTCGTTGGGTCAGTTGTCAAGTGACTCATGTAGAGTCGCGACGTGAGTGGTCGGATTCGAGAAGCTCCGCCCAGAAGTTGGGGGGCTTCAAGGATCCATGGCAAAGATGGTAGATGCATCTTTATAAATCAACATATGTCCCAATGCATCGAGAAGTTGACCCAAAGGTCGTGATTTCGTAGTGTCTTTTACATTCACCTTTTTTATATAATCGAATGAAGTGACATTTTGTATTCGCCTTTAATTATCTAACCTGCTTCGTCCGTGTATTGTTTTTTTTTTTTATGTGTTTGATGATGGTTGACTTTTTGTTTAGAGCCATTTTATGTGCCCTCAGCTTTGAATGTCAAAACATTAAACTTGGAACATTGGAGGGACGTCGACCCCCCTACCATCCTTCCGCACATCGCACGTGCAATCCGGGCGACAAGCCACAGGCGACTGCCTCTTGTCTGCGTGCATCAGACGACAATCCAATGCACGCAGACTAACAGAATACAAGGTTCTGAGCGTAGTCCCACAGGGGCTGAGCTGCCCCTTCAATAATTTTACGTGGGAAAGTCCCCATCTTGCCATCCCCATGTAGCATGGCAGAGTGGAGTCTCATTTGATTTTCACAACCTCCTTTCACACATTGGAGGGAATGGGCATGTTTCCATGCCTATCGGGCTCTCAGACCATACACACATCCCCATCACTATCATCATCCACCCCTCACGTACTTTTGGCGGGGGCTCTTGGCATCTCAACATCTCTTTTTTGCAATGCGATGATTACCAAACTGGGATTCGGGCCATCCTGTATTCATCTGAAGAAGAGCTAGTCTTTTGGATTGAGCTCAAAGAAGCCTTGCAAAGTTTCTCTATCCGATACGCCAACAATGAAGCAACTAGACGTTGGTGTACGCTTGCACACAACCGCCTTGCTCACCTTCGCCGTCTTGTTTGTTCCCAACCCAGTAATTGAGAATGGCAAGGTCGTCTGAAACCTTGTTACTTCTCAGCTCAAGTCCTAGTGGAATGACGACCTTGGACGTGTGCTCCTCAGGGCTCGAGAACCTTTTCATCGTGAAATTGACCAACCTCACCAAGTCATCAAGTATCTCGCTAACAAACGTCTCCCTACCACGTGAATCAATGCTCTTAAACCCGAGCATGGTCTGCCTTTCTCTGACGTCAATGGCATTATGTACATTACCACAAGCTTTTACACCAGACTCTTCCAACCACGACCAACCATTCCTCAAGCACAAAACCAACTCCTCTCTCTTTACACCCCATCATTGACTGAGAAACAAGCGACATCTTTGAATGGCCCTCCCCCCCCCCC
>SZWC01002592.1:53935-66147 GCA_023375785.1 Penium margaritaceum | reverse complement strand
CCCCCCCCCCCAAGAATTCACTGATGTCATCCTAGACCTAAAGAAAGGAGAATCTCCTGGAGAGGATGGATTGCCTGCCAAAATTTTCCACATGTTCTGGACTGAACTAAAGCCACACTTCATGCGGATGATCCGTGATGTTGAATCCTCCACTAAAATTCCTCCAACCATGTGTAATGCATTTGTCACCGTCCTTTTCAAAAAGGGCGACAAAACAAACATCGCGAATTACCAACACATCTCCCTCTTTTGCAAAGACTGCAAAATCATCGCAAAGGCAATGGTTGAACGCCTCAATCCGTTACTCAACAATCTCATTAGTCTTGACCAAACCAGTTTTGTCCCAAAACAAGAAATTCAACACACCATCTTCACAACCCTTGACATGCTTTCAGCACATGCCTCTCCTACCTCTCCAGCCCTCTTGCTTCTCCTTCACATAAAAAAGGCCTATGACTCCTTGGATATACCCTACCTATTCAAAGTCATTAGTGCCTATGGTCTTGGTGATTTGTTCACAAGATGGCTGGCTATTCTACACTCTGACTCCACCCTCCGTCTAGAAATCAATGGACATATCGGACCTTGTATTAGCGTCGCCTCTGGGGCTCGTCAAGGCTGTCCCTTAGCACCTGTCCTCTCTTTTCTCGCTGTCGAACCATGGTGATCATGTGTCCGACAATCTATTGTTTATGGAATTTCTCACTCACACTTTTCTATCCCTCTCAAGGTCCAATGCTTCACTGATGACATAACATTATTCCTCCACTCTTACGCCGATCCCTTTCTTTCCCAAAATCTCCTCTCCATACTCCGCAATGGGGCTGGTTTGGATGTCCACAGTGACAAGTGCACCCTACTTGGCTTGGGGGCCCTCAAATCTCCTGAGCCCCCAATTCAGACCCCCTTTCCTTGGAGTCGCCTCACGGAATGTCTTCTAGGCGTTCAAATCAGCCCTACCATTGACCAAGGTGCTACTTGGGATCCACTTTCCACTCTTGTTTTCTCTTCAGCAAACCATTGGGCCTCACAGCACCTCCCCACTCACATACGATTCCTTGTCGCCCTCTCTTTCATCACTTCTACCTTCCTTTACCGAGCAAACCTACTTCCTCCGCCCCGCACCACAATTTCCAGCATTACACGCACAATCATCAACTTCATTAGCGGTTCCAAAACACCCTAACGTGAACAAACACTCCGTTCCATAGGCCAGGACAACATATGCACACCAACAAAGCTTGGTGGCTGTGGATTTACCCTCCCCTAACATTGGATTTCAGCCCACTACAGTCTCTGGCCATTGGCCCTTGCCACCGATCCCCCCTGCCATTGGACAGGAGCAGCCCTTCTAGTGCTCCACTCCCACATGTCTCAGCCAAAAAGGTTGTGGACATCCCACCCGAGAATTTTAGAATTTTTCACGTTGTCTGACAGGTGGCACAAACACTTTGAAGCCTTTTACAACCTGAACTTCAATGTTGACGGTCCTCCACTGCGCACTGACTTCCTCCTCAAAGAACCACTTGCTTTCAACCGCTTTCTTCTCAAACGTGAAAGCACCCCTTATGGCCTTAGCGAAGGGGAAGCTTTTCTTTGTGAACTAACCCTGAGTGCACTCTTCCAAACCTATGAGGAAAACAACGTCCGACCACGTTCTCCAGCCGAGCTATAGCTCCTCTTTCCTGATACTACACAGCGCCGACGCCTCTACGCGCTTGCTCGTACGATTCCCATAGAATGGACCAATTGCCTTAGCCGTCAGCATGCTTCGTGGGACATCACTGAACACAACTACTATACAAAAACCCAGTATCAATTCCAAGAGTGGCCGCCGCGTGTAATCTTGCGTGAAAGTATATCTGACGACCTCGCAACTGTCCTTGTCTTTCACAACACTGAAAGAGCACACCTTCCTACTGAGCATTTGGAGGTCATGACTTTACCAATCTCAGCCCTTATCCCAATTGTGGTCACCCATCCCCCACGCTCTGAGGATCAATATGCGAGATATAGCTGGGTGAAGTGCCCTTTTCAAGTATTCCGCCTCACCATACCAAGCAAATTCTCTGTGAAAAAAGCAACCAAAAATTTCCTTCCAAACCGCCTTCTAAGAGAGATCTCTCCAAGACTTACACGCTGGCATATGCTTGTTGGGTATTCTTTTCCTTGGTGTAGATTCATTCCCATCTGGCTCAACCCGTTGTTTCCACTTCGTGGACGAGATATCCTCTTCCGCATTGCCACTAGATGCATTCAAGTGGGAACTCGGGTAGTCCCTATCCTTGGGGAGGAAACATCTGTCTACAATTTTTGTGCTATAGAAGAAGACTACATTCACTGTTTTCTGCGTTGTCCTTCCATTCTCCCTGTCACAACATTCACCCAGCATTCCTACTTGCATGCCTTCCTTAAACGGAACGCCCCTGAGTGGATGCTCCTCTTTTGTGCACCATCGCGAAAGAAACGCAATTCTATCTGGACATGCTTCTACCTAAGCCTCCTTCACTCCTTGTGGAAGCGAAGATGCGATCATCACTTTCACCAAATCTTATCTCCTGCTCTTTCATTGATGTGGGAATTCTTTCATCTCACTCGTTCTCACATCGATGACCACCTCCAACATCTTTCACAGCAACACAATCAAAGGTCCATTAAGTCACTCACCACAATCACTCCAGACATTCAGGCCTTCCCACTACTCATCCCTCCAACTGAAGATGCCAGCTCAGCCTTTTCCCTCACTGAAAACCGTGCCTTTTTCACCTCCCTACTGCTTGGCAAAGGAATTTTGCCAGCCTGACTTTTGGATTCAACAACACACCCAACAAACGGAAGCGCAACACGCCCGTGACACAATTGTTCCCCACTATTGCCTTGACCATTGACACCCCCTCTCCTGCGCCTATTGGAGGGGCACCCCAACCATCCACTGCCATCCCTCCCCTACTCCTCGATCTCCCAACCTCTCTACAGAAAAAAGTCTCTTACTTCAATCGCTCCCATCTCCAACCCCTTCATGGTTGACAATGCTGTCGTCCTCCTCTCATCTCCGCAAACATCGCTTGCCGTCTCAATCCATGTAGCAAAAGCTGCTCGCAAGCGTCTCCTAGACAAGAATCGCTTTCCATCAAGTGCTACAAAGGAGATCTGGATGCGTGACAATTCCATCCGGGTCAGCAACCCCGGTAACCAGATGCAATTTTGGGATCTCACCTTGGAGTCCCAAAAGGTGGCAGAAACCTTCTGCAAACTAGGACCTCTCAAAGTCCAGGTCTCTGGCGCTGCCACACCCATCTGCGTTGCAGTCTCCCTTGATATGACCTCTACCCCTTCACAGCCATCGGTGGCGACAGTAGGCATCATCAGTAGCCACGTGCCCCACAAGTATCAAGCAAGCGAAATTGCTCAAATCCTCACATCACCCCTATAGTAGAAGGATGGAACAATCTCGCCCCCCCTCCTCTGCTATGTCCTCCACTTGAACCCTGTAAAACCAGAGAAACGCTCGTCCATCACACTCGTTGGCACAGTCATCGAAGAGCCGAAGACCCTACGTGCGCCAACAAAACTACACGGCTTCACTTCCTTGACTTCTTAGAAAAGCCTACCCTCATCTCCTTCTCCACTGGATGCTGCACTCTCCACTGTAAGGAGCATAAGATTGACCTTCATGATGAGCTCCCCTTCAAAGCAGGATTCACATCACTTCTGCACCTGTTGCTCGCAGCCGTCAAACCAGCTCATGTTGCAAACCTCCCCGACATGGATGCATACAATGCACTGCGCGGGGACGAAGACATCATCCTCCCCTCCCCTGGACCACAACCCGAGCAATGGCAATGCCACAGGAAGTTTTGCCATTGCGCACGGGGCCGCGGTGTGCAGAGCTTGCTTACCCACCTCAGCTCAGACATGTACAAAACTCCCTCAGTCCTTCAGGTCTGCACCACCATGACACAAGCATGCTTCACGTCCGAGCACAGTGCCACCCTCCCTGGCCGGTCCTCCGCCACCTAGCGCCTCCGCCAAAAAAAAGAGGCAAAAAGGAGAACCTCCAGCTGGCCCACATGTATCTCACCCCCATACACACATACCCACCCACACACACACACACACCCACACACAAAATGAAAAAAACACAGCCAAACACACATACACACACACCCAATACAAGCACAACCTATACACAAACACACATATGTACATACACATGCACATGATCCCACATGCACACCCACATACTTAACCACATCCTTCCATAGTCACGCATACGTACACTACCACATCCACACCCCCCAACACATGTAAGCACACACATATTCACATGAACACACACAAGCACACACATACACATACTCACATACACACACACACACACACAACTGCATCCACATACACACATTCACACACACACACACACACACACATACACACACAATCACGCATACACACTCACACACATCACACACACACACACATACACACACATACAAACACCCACACACACAACACACACACAAACACATGCACGCACACACGCACACACACACACACGCACATGCATACGCACGCACACACACACACACACATACACACACACACACACACACACCCACACACACACACACTCACACATACACACACACCTTTGCACATGGGTGCACAAGAGTGTGTGTGTGTGTATGTGAGAGAGAAATAGAGAGAGGGAGAGAGAGAGATAGAGAGAGAGAGAGGGAGAGAGAGAGAAAAGAGGGAGAGAGAGATATATATGTATATACATAGAGAGAGAGAGATAGATTGATNCACACACACACACAGAGAGAGAGAGAGAGAGAGAGAGAGAGAGAGCGAGAGATTGAGCAATTTCTTCCTTGTCTACATCTCTGTTGCACCCTATCCTTGTTCTCCCAGGCACCACCAATCCCCCACAAATTCCCCCTCATCTACAGTCACCACCTAATCTCCTGTCATCATCCGTGTCCCACTCATACCGTGATATTCTTGCATCCGTTGTTGCCACCCATGTGTCCCATCCTACGTGTAGCTCATGCCCCTTATGCGTTTTGTTTCCACGGGAGTGTTGCAACTGGTGTGATTGAGTAGCCTCTCCTCCCCCCCGCATCGCCGCTTGTGCCGCACGCCACCCCCTTCACATGACTGCACCTCATACCCACCGTATCCACTGCATGGATATTCCCTTTCTACCGGACGTCGCTGTAGCTGTTAGGTGTGGAGCAGCCCCCCCCTAGCTACGTCCGTCATTCCACCGGCACCTCTTACTCCGTCATCACTCGCCTCCCATCCATTTTACCCGATACCCAGCATACCCACCCTTCCCACAACAACGGGTTGTCTCTGAAGAGCTCCCAATTCTATTCATTGATCCCAACATAACCAAAGGACGGGCTTGTCCAACCTTCGATTGATTGCAATCACTCAGTCTCCTAAGTAGGTTTTTACCTAAAGTAAGAGGATAACCATGGGGCAGTTAGAGAGTGTTGCCCCTCACTCCAAAGTGCCCGGTGGTGACCCTTAGGTCTGATCTCTGCCTTTGTTCTTTTGGGGGTCACCACCACTCGACTGGTGGTATTATTCCCTTTGCATCGCACATCCTACCCAGGATGGAGTAAAGGAGGGGGTGGATTTTATGACATACTCTTGAGGTTCCCAAAGTCAAAGAAGAAGAAAACAAGAGGCGGGTGTTGCACGCAAAGCGTCCATAGGGATACATAGCAACCGAGCAAAAGTATTCATGTTAGTATCTCTTAAGAGGCTAAACAACTACCTGCAATCTGGACCATTTCATGGAAGGTTTGCCATGAGACTTGACCTCGTCCGTGGAAGCCAAAACTGGTTGTAAATGGACTGCCAAACTGTCACACACATTCGTTGAAATTATTCTTGTTCGCCCATGTGTGCTCTTAAACATTGTGTATGGTTTTGACAAAATCTTCCTAAATTACTTCAAGCTATGCTGGATTAATTCTAGCTTGCGTGGATGTAAAAGCAAAAAAAACACAACAAAAAACTGAACGAATGCGCTTGTTGATATGTTATTGTGTATAACAATCTACCAGCATATTGAAGAAGAAACTCAAAAGGCACTTCGTTCCGTTATCTTAATGAATATGGTTTCATCTGGTTATAAATTATTGAAAATAGATCTATTTTTTCTTTTATTGTGAACATGCTAGTTTCACACATCTATTCCGAACTTAACAAAAAATGATATTTGAAAATTTTGGATGAATATTGAATTTTTTCCTTATGTTATGAAAAATAAGGCGACATAACTATAGGCATAATTCAATTTATTTACATTGCTCTATGACAATGGTTGATTTTCATTTCTTTCAATTCTTTTTTGATTGTTTTTGAAGCCGGGTTCACGAGTCTCAAGAGCTCACCATGACGACCAGTTCCGTGAAACAAGACAACGCAAGCGGCTTATTTCCAGGTCGCCCCCATTTTTGGCCGACCATGTATGAGACGCCCCCATTATGAGAAGAAATGGCTAGGTCATCCCCATTCGAATAACTTCTGGCTAGGTCAACCCCCGTTTTTTATTAGTTTCCCAACTTGCCTCCATTTTGAGAGTTATGGCTACGTTGCCTCCATTAATGGGGGCAACCTAGCCAGATGTTTCTGAAAGTGGGGGAAATACGCCGATAACATTTCATCCTTACTGGGCGTTCTAGCCATAGTTCCCCCGAGCACTAAAAGTGGGGGTGACCTGGTCGTATCTTTCTAGAATGGGGGCGACCTAGTCATTTTCTCAGAATGGGGGCGTCTCAGACATGGTGGAGCGAGAATGGGGGCGAATTAGGCCGTGCCCCGAGTTTGTTGAACTTCATCTCTCATCTAAAATGCCGAAATAGCGCGTACATGAACTTCCATCGATGAAATGCCCGCTTCACCTCGTTGAGAGTCGATGAAGCATGTTTTGCGCCCTTTCACCCAATGTTCCCGTGGTTTTCTTGCTTGCATCTATCGATTTTCGATTTCAGGGGTTTGAACCGTTGACCCGTCATGTCAACGGTGTCTGACTCGAATCGCATGGGCCGTTGAACGCCCGTTGCGCACTGCGATTACGCGCTCCCACTGCTTGTGGTACTTCTGCTCCATGAGAAGGCAGTCGTTTCACGAGCTTGCCACATCCGCCATGGATGGCAACGACTTACGATATGAGGTCCAAGAGGCAGTCATACGTCAAGCAATTCATCTCTGTGTTGTCATTCTGTTCATGCTGTAAGCCATTCTCAGGGGCATCCGCCAGTGGCTAGTGAGGCGATCGCTGCGACGCCCCATGCACACCAGCACATTCGAGGGACTTACCTGGCTACATGAGCTTCACCGTGGCCACCCATAGAGATTCTTCAACATGACACAAATGTCCCGTGACTCGTGGTTCAACATCATTGACAGTCTACGCAGTCAAAAACCATCCGCAACACCATCGTCATTGTGGAGGAAAAGCTTTTCCTGTGGACTCAATGCGTCTGCCATGGGATGTCACAGCGTGAACTGAGCGAGTAATTTCAGCGAGGGATGGCGACGGTTGGGCGAGTCCTCCGTGAAGTTGTTGCGGCCATTAACAGCCTTGCTGTAACAACCATTCGGCAGCTCGCGAGTGGCGACTTACCGCATCGTGCATGGCAACGCAGGAGTGATTACGTGCCATACTTCAACGACTGCGTGGGTGCGCTGGACGACACTCATGTGCCGCTGATTGTGACGGTTGGGTGGCGAGGCGCGTACATAAACAGGCACCAACAGCTTACCCAGAACATATTGGCTACATGCGACCCAGATCTCTGCTTCACCTACGTCACTACTCGATGGGAAGGATCCGCCCACGACGCCCGCATGTTCCGCCAAGCACTGGCACGTGGGTTTGCGCTACCACAAGACACATATGTGCTAGCTGACGCTACGTTTCCCAATGGATATGGGTGCATGACTCCCTATCGTGGGAGACGGTATCATCTTCAAGAATTTGGGCCACGTGCGCAACAACCATAGGATGCTGGAGAATTATTCAACCGATGGCATTCATCCGCAAGATCTGTGATTAAGCGTGCATTCGGGGTCATCAAAGCAAGGTTTCACATGATGCGAGGAGTGCTATTCTACCCATCTTGCTTCCAAGCACAGCTGTTGTTGTCCTATTTTGTCGTGCACAGTTTAATCCAGGCACGGAACAATGAGGGGGACGATGTCATGGTGGACACGAGTGTGGCTGCACGTGCAATGGATGCTGTTCCACTACGCATTGCAATTCGGGGTAGAAGGGGAGGGGATCAACGCATGAGAGAGCTCTGCAATAGGATAGCAGGAGACATGTGGGAGGATTACATTCAAACACTGCATGGTCGAGACCATGTGGACAATGGAGATTCGGATTGAACACCATTAATGACATGACAAATCTGCTTACAATCTACTCGTCATCAGCATCCAGGCTCTCATCCGAGCGTATTCGCTCGGAACCACTTGCGTTTGTTCCATCCCCGACATATTTGTCGGCATCCCCTGATGCACCATCCAATACCTCCGTGTCATATGGATTCATCCCTAAAACAGAGACGATAACATCAAGACGTAGATCACCATCAGAGTACACAAACTCTTTAATGGCCTTCGGATCCTTTTCTAAAGCATGGAGTAAAGGAAGCTTATGCTCACGCGGGAAGTCGCGATCATGGTTAACGATGTCCACAGCCTTGCTATAGGTCGTCTTCGGCCCGTCCTCTTTATGATGCATTCCAACTTCACCGCATGCATCACCATCTGATCCACAATGTCAATCTGTTTTTCCACCGGGCCTTTACAACGAATGTGGCGGCCCTCCACATCCGTACGATCATCCTCCATGGTGGTCACGAAATCATCGTCATCCGTTGGATTATCACTCGCCACAACATCATCCCCACGGGCCTTACCCGCAGAAAAGAACTTCGTGGCGATGTCATACCATGGAAGCGACTTGCCCTCCAATCTTGCTTGCTGTGGATTTATTCTTTGTATGTCCTCCCACTTCTCCGCCCCGAGTTCAATCTGCCATGTACGACGGTTCAAAGGTCCACCGCTCTGGCCAACAAGCCCAAACGCGAGCTTCCACAACGTACCGATAGTGTCAAGGCGGCTACGGAGCTGGACGCGAGAATTTTTTTTTGACGTACCAAAAGCGGTAGTTAGAACTGGCGCAATCTTGTCGTACAACTTCGCCATCCATCCAGAGGTGTAGCGGAACTCGATAGCATGGTCAAGCACAGTCTGCACCAACGCCACGTCACGATCATGCATCCACAAACCACGGCTGAGGACGCCACCCATGGTACCCGTAGACGGCATTTGTGATGCAGACGGCGCTTGCATGGACGACATGGTCGTCGACGTAGACGGTGATGTCGCTGATGCAATCACCTGCTGTATGGGAACAGTGGGTAGCGGGGATCCAACTGATGAAGCACATGGTGTTGCATATGGTAGCGGAGAGACCGGAATTGCTGGTACCGACATGGTCACTGGTTCGGATGGACGTGCCATGGTTGAACCACCGGGAGGTGTTGGGATGATATTGTCAGGCACTGGTTTCGCACACAGAACCTCAGTCGACGGAAAGTAGGATGGCGCTGGGGGAGCAATCCCTGCATCCACGTAGCGTTCAGGGAGTGGTGCGTAAGGCACGTACATGCTGCGCTTGTACGTGCCGCGGTTTCCCCCCCCAACAGGAGCGCAGTTAAATGCGATGTCCTCGCCAGTGGGCTCTTCTGCTCCCCGGTGATGACAATGGATGCGAGAGAGCACCGGTAGGTGCGACATGGTGGCATAGATGTAGGGGAATGTGTTTCCATCGTACTCGCGTGGAAGGACTCCAGAGTGCGAACCTGGAGTGACTGGTGTCCACGTGTGAAATGCGGAGGACGACGACGAGGAGGCCATAGAAGACGAAGATGCCATTGATGAGGTTGCACGTAGGAGTGAGGTGCTTAGTGACTAGACAAGACGTTCGTTCATAGCCTCTGCATGCGGAAGGCGACTCGTCGACGCGGGTCGACGGGCCGACTCGATGAGAAGGCGCTACGGGCATGGGTTTGTGTTTTGATGTTTGAATTCTGAACATTTCGAAGTTCAAATTTCGATCTTGTACACCAATGAAATGCACGTTTTTCGCGGTTCAGATTTCACTGAAATGTAGATGTAATGTCAATGAATTCCTCCTTTGTGCCGAAGCGCATTTCCGGTTCATCCACTTTCATCGATATTCAACTAGCAAAAGGGATGTGATTGGTCGGTAGTCGAGGCATCGATGAAGCATGAAGGGTTTTTCGAGCGCAAAAACCAGCTTCACCTAAGCCTCGAAGTTAGCGGATTCCGCCGCGAAATAGCGACCTTCGACAGCGGTACGGAGCGCTCGCTACAGTTTCGCGTATAGGCCACGTCGGCTATTCCTGCGTAACAAAGTGCGGGAACGTAGATGAAGGTTGAAGTTCAGCAAACTCGGGGCACGGCCTTACAAAGTCGCCCCAGAGCGAGACCGAGGAGGCGTTGGACCCAACCCAACGTAGAGTCCTTACCCTTTTGTCCTGGCGTCGGACTTGTCATTCCGTACTATCCGGGGTCTGTCCGGACATCTAGGTCGGTGTACGTGGTTTTTTCTCGAACGCCGACCTCCGCTCAGCGTCCGCAGACGTGCGGGCGAACACAGTCCTACACATTCTTGCACTCTGATTGGTGGATGTGTCAGAAAAATGACCGATCCACCAATCACGATTTTCTTGGAGTATCTTTTGGCCACGAACTGATTGTAATAGGTTACTATGTAACCCAAAGAGATAGATCGAGCGGGCACCGCTTGAAGCCCCAAAATCACTAGCAGTAACAGGGCATCGGTTCATCGCTAAAATCGGCCAGATGCTTCTGCCCAGAGCGGTTGCATCTTCCGAGCAGCACCCGGAGTCGAAGCCGTCACGCGCGTCACAGACCACGGCGGTGAGGAGCGAGCGTGCACTTGTTCTGTGACACAAAGAGGCAGCTGCTCTGATTCGCGGGGGCAAGTTCGAGGGTGAAGGGGGCTGTGCAGGCGGCCGCAGCGGCGTGCAGCGGCGAGCAGCGGCGTGCAGCGACGTACAGCGGCGTGCAGCGCCTGCCAGGTGGTCTCGGGCGCCTCTGGTTTGGTCTTGCTTCTGTGGTCGTGCTGCTGTGGCCTGCTTCTCGCCGAGCACCCACGTGCGGAGGGACCTCGCTGACAGCCTGCGACTCCCACGACGGATGCGTGACGCTGCCGCTGCTGCGGCTGGAGGTGGTGCCAGAGGCGGTTGGTGACGTCATCCGCTGTGGCATGACGCATGTCTCAGTGCTGAGGATGAGAACAGCGGCAGCAGCACCAGCATCGGCGCCAGCGGCGTACACGTCCACAGACTGCCCCGCCTCTGCTGCAGGTTCAAACACAGCAACTGACACAGCAGCCCTTTGGAGCAGCAGCAGCATCCCGGGCGTCGGGAGCAGCAGAGACCACAGCAGCAGCAGTAGCAGCAGCAGCGGCAGCAGCAGCAGCAGCAGCAGCAACAACATGAGCGACGTCTTCGGCAGCAGTGTGGTCAACCGTTGGTCTCCCCTTCCTCTCGGCCCACTCAGCCTGGCTGCTGCTTCCGCCGCCGCTTCTGCTGCGGCCGCAGCGGCCTCTCGTGCTCCTGCTGGTGCTCCCGACGCCGCCGCCGCTGCTGCTGCCCGATGTCCTCCAGCAGCAGCAGCAGCAGCAGGAGCACCACCAACCTCGATTGGACCCACCTGGCAGCCTTCGCACATACCAGAGCTGTCGCCGCGCAATTTTGAGCCGCTGGTGTCAGACTCAACCGCTCTCTTGCCGTCGCAGCAGTTTGCTGCATCTCATGGCTTCTACGCTGCTGCTTCTGCTGCTGCCTCTGGTGCTGCTCCATCTGCTGGCGTAGCAGCAACCGTTTGGAAGGGCGGGGAAGCACGAAGCAGCAGCAGTGCATGGTCTGTGGTGGAGCATTTCAGCCGCCTGTTTGGCTTCGGCTCTGGCTGCGACGCAGAGAGCAGCAGCAGCAGCAGCAGCGGCAATGCTGCTGCCGCCACTGTTGCCGTTGACCTGCCGCCGTGGACCGTGTCGTGGCGGAGTGAGCCTGAGGGACTCGAACCTGGACCTCTTGTTGGGCGGAAGGCATCAGACGCCAATGATGCGG
>SZWC01002592.1:17910-36834 GCA_023375785.1 Penium margaritaceum | reverse complement strand
GGTGCACATTGTGGTTTGGCATACGTTGTTGTTCCGTGCCTTCGTTCATTTGTTCTGGCGTGGACGGCTATGTCAGCCAAGGGGAGTGTTGGTTTGTGTGGCTTCCACCCGTCATGACTGACACCGATGCATTATCCATATACCCACGTTGGCAGTATATGATAGAGGAGGGCGTGACGACACGACGAGCCTCCAGAGTGTCCCGAGACTTCTCCAGCACGGCTATGTCAGCCAGGGGGAGTGTTGGTTTGTGTGGCTTCCACCCGTCATGACTGACACCGATGCATTATCCATGTACCCACGTTGGCGGTTTATGATAGAGGAGGGCGTGACGACACGACGAGCCTCCAGAGTGTCTCGAGACTTCTCCAGCACCTACTATAGCACCGACGAGATGCGGTTGATGCGTTCCGGTAGCCCTGTAGGCTTGTCGGGAGCTAGGAGAGTTTTCTTGGTGGGTTGAGACCCGCGCACCCGGTGGACTGTACCGGTGCGACGAGGAGACCCGGTGGCTGTACTAGCGCTTATGATGTTCGGAAAGCTATTTTGGATGTCTGGACGCTGATTTCAAGATTTTCTAACACTGCTCGTATTTTCTCGGTGGTCGAGACCCGGGCACTCGGAGAGCTGTTCCGGTGCCTTGAGGAGAGAACCGTTATTGTTATAGTGGTGTACGCAGTGTGTTCTCCCTGCTGACTCGTTTGGGTTTTGCAAGGGTGACGGGGCCCGATGCGGCTTGCTGCCGGCGCCCCTACTTAAGCCCGCTAGGGGCTCATTTGTACTTTCTCCTTGTTCTTGTATATTCAGCATTCTAGACCTAGCCAAATTCTTGCCGTCTTGCATCGCACTCACACATAGAGCTCATGTCCGTTTTTGCATGGGCCTGCATGCCCTAAAACATTTCTAATTCAAGCCACATCCACGGAAGACAACTGATTTTTGGGCACGGCGTACGGCCGAGACCGTTACGCTTGTGCGTCCACTGGCTTGACATAAAATAGGTCAGGAAGTGCCACAGGGCCCTGGAGCCAGGGAGCAAGCATGTGTTGGTTTTGTGTCAATACCACACGGTGACCTTTGGCCTCGTTGGACACTCACCTAATTGATGCAGGTGACTAACCGAAGAGAGGTAACCCCTGCTTGCTGCTACGTCGTGGTGACGTGACTACAAGTCGAGCCACGTCTTGACGCACGTGGCCAGACTGCTGCACAAGCTTCACATGCATGTACCTCTGGCTTGCATGCACATTTGTTTTGGGTTCACATTTTAGCCTGTTCTTCGGCAGGTTTCCTCTCCAGTGACAGTTGACAAGTTGGAACTATACAATGGGTAGGTTGGTCGTATCCACCTCTCTGGAGGATGGCGAGCAAGATCGAGCTCGCCGCTCGCTTGCTCGCTTCCACCCACCCGACGGATAACACCTAACTACTGTGTGTCTTGTACTACTCGTTCCGTCGTTCTAACTACACGTCAATCAGCCACGGCGTCTGCCAAATCCGTTCACTGTGTGCTTTGTGCATCTCTCTAGTTGCCATTGCCTACTCTGCCACATTGTCTTATAGCATGGTCCCACGGACATCTTACCAAAGGACGCCATCTGGTCGCCCGTGAGCAACACATGGCTGACGGATAACTGCACATTGACTCCGAATGCCTGCCAACGAAAGGCGCTGCGCCAAGTAACTGAACGACTTGCCCAGCCTGCCAAGTCCACCTGAGAAGCCCACTCATGCCCATGGTGAAGGCACAGCTGAGACAAACAACGCAAGAAGTCCCAAGCTTCCAACCCCAGTCTCCCAAGTGTCTCCCAGGCAAGGGGCTGCAGGGCCGAGCCTGGGCGATGGATCAAGGCCGGGTAGTCTTTGGCCCTCTTCATGTCCTCTGCATGGCAAAGTGCGCGGGCCTCCGAAGATGTTGTCGCCCTGTCCACATCCACCGTGGTGCCATCCACCACCCACATTGTGCCTGGCTCCCGATCCTCCAAGATGAGGTCCGGGAGCAAATCCGCCCCCGCCGTCGCAAGCACGCCAAAGGGCTCGACTCGTGTCGGAAGGGCATGCTCACAGCAGATGTAATCAACTCATCACGAATGGTATGGTGGACCTCCGTGATGAACCTGGAGCCTTGCTGCCACGTGATCAGGCCAGGAGTGCGGCCGTTCACGCTGCAATGCTCCAGACAGCCAAAGGGGAGGCCAAGCCAAAGGTTGGCGTGGAGATGGAAGTCTGCCGTGGAGAGATGGACCTGGTCAGTTGGATCGGTGGGAGTGGCCTGGAGCCATATCGCCGCACCACGAGGCCCAAGGCCCAACAGCGGGGCAGGCAGTGACATGGTGTGCTTCGCGCTGCTCCTGCGGTGGGCACGAGGAGCGTGGCTTAAGGGTATTTCATAGGGGAAAAAAGAAATAGAAACTCTCATTCCTTCTCATGCGCATGTGCAACCTTGTTTTCACTCTCCAACAATCTTCCGATAACATCAATTCTGATGGCAGCACCAGTGGAAATGAGTCCCCCTGCTTGTCCTTACACCCTTCTATAGGGTGTGGATAGCAAGGTTGTTCAATTCGACCGGACCAGGTTTCATCTGATTCGTAGCTGATCCAATTTGAGCTGGGGAGCTTAGATTATGGATTGGACCCGGGCCGATCTGTACCCCTGAAGTACGAAGTGACTCGACCCGGTCCAGATTTGATGTTCACTTTTTGGTGTCCTGTTGGGGAGTTCTCAGCGTGTCCCTTGTGGCGACGCACTGGCAACGTGTGTTTTCTCAAGCCGTAACCGTTTGCTGCCCGTCAGCGTGTGATTGATTGCAAGTGAAAACAACGAATGATGTGGCAAAGAGTTGTTGGTTTGTGTGGCTTCCACCCGTCACGACCGACACCGCTGGTTAACCAATATACCCACATTTGGGGTACATGGTAGAGGAGGGCGTGACGACACGACGGGCCTTCGGACTGCACCGAGACTTCTCTAGGCACCTATGACAATGCCGGCGAGACGCGGTCGATGCGTTCCGGTACCCATGTGGGCTTGTCAAGAGGTAGGAGAGTTTTCTAGGTGGGTTGAGACCCGCACACCCCGTGGACTGTACCGGTGCGACGAGGAGACCCGATGGCTGTTGTGGGGCTTCTGATGTTCGGAAAGCCGTCTGTGATGTCCGGACGTTGATTCCGAGATTTTTTGGCACTGCTCATGTTTTCTCGGTGGTCAAGACCCGGGCACTCGGAGAGCTGTTCCGGTGCCTCAAGGAGACCACCTTTGTTGCTGTCTTGGTGTATGCAGAGTGTTCTCCCTGTTGACTCATTTGGGTTCAGCAGGGGTGACGGGGCCCGGTGCGGCTAGCTGCTGGCGCCCCTATACAAGCCCGCTAGGGGCTCATTTATAAACTCTCCTTGTTCTTTTATATTCAGCGTTCCAAAATTAGCCAAATTCTTGCCGTCTTGCATCGCACTCACACACAGAGCTCATGTTCGTTTTTGCATGGGCCTGCATGCCCTAGAATATTTCCAATTTGGTATCAGAGCACAAGGGGGCGTGTGAGCAGCAGAAGCAGCAGTAGTGGGCGGAACGCAAAGAGAACGCGCCACGTGGCGCCACGCCGGCAGCTGCGTGAGGGAGCGCAAAACGATTGCACGTGAACGCCATAGGGACAGTGAGTTGCGAACAACAGCACTAGCGACCATGGCGGTAACAACAATAGTAACAGCAGGCGAAGCATCCGCTGCAGCTGCGGTGCCACACAGCAAGAGCAATAGTGTAGCTGCTCAAAGCAACAACAATTGTAGCATTGCATCAGCCGCTACAGCAACGGCGTCAGCAGCAACAGCATATAACAGTAGCAGCAGCAGCAGCAGACACTGCAGCAGTGGTGGCAACAGTAGCAGCGTGCAACATCAACGGCAGCAGCGGGAGTGTGCAGTAGCAGCAGCAGCAACGGCGACAACAGCAAGCAGTAGCGGTGGCAGTAGCAAAAGCAGCGGCGGCAGCAGCAAGCAGCAGCAGCAGTAGAAGCAATAGTAGCAGCAGAAGCAGCAGCAACAACCGTAGCAGCTACACCTGCCGCTACAGCTGCTGCTGCCGCTGCGAGGAGGGCCTCGCAGCCCTCCTCTGAGGGAGGGGGCCTCTGAGGTGGCCCGTCGGCCCCGTTCGCTCCCCTCCCCTCTTCTCGAGGGGGCCCTCAGAGGGCTCCTTCGAGCCCCTCCAAGGGGCCCCTTGGAGGGACCCGTCGGCCCTGTCGGCTTTGTCGGCCGACCGGCAGAGGGGCTGACGGCGGAGAGGGGCGGACCCCCCTCCCCCCCCGTTGCCTCCTCACTCCCTCCTCCCCCCCCCAACACTCGCTCACTCGCTCACTCGCTCTCTCAGCGAGCAAGCGAGCGAGCGTGCACGGGAGGGAGGGCCTGACAAGCCGGACACCCCTCCCTTCCTTATTTTCTCCGTTCGTCCACCTTAGGGGCAATCGAGAAATGGGGGGCAGCGAGCAACCAAAAACACGAAAAGGGATGTGACTGAAAGCGAGTGGAAACGAAAAAAAAGAGGAGTGAGGGATGAAGGCGAGCAGAGGGGAAAACATTTTTTTTTTTGTACAACTAGTACCGCTGCAGCAGCAGCAACGTTTATAGCAGCATTAGCAGTATCAGGCGGAGTTGCAACGACTACATAGTGCGGCGGCTGCGCCAACGCTTGCAGTTTTGCCTTCTCAGCCGACAACAAATTGTGCGTCTGTGGCAATCTCCACTTCAAGACGTGTCCTGGACTGACGTCTCCCTAGGGCCCGTGGATTCGTGTGCACACTTCACTCTGTAGGATCAACGGCAGATTCGAGTCTTACCAATTTCGAGGGCTGGGTCGTCTACCGCTTGGAGCAGCAGCCACACCTGCAGCCGCCATCCCTTGGAGCAGTCTTCACTCTATTTGTGACAGAAGCATTAGTGGCCGCAGTTAGTCAGAATCTAGTCTCCGGGCATATTTTGGTAGTGCAGCTCGTCCTGTTTGGTCACGTTTACTGACCCGGACGCCGTGACCTCCAGGAGTGACAGTACCTACTGGCCTCATTCTCTCCCGTGGCTTGGTGTTTACCACCAGGAGTAAGTGCCCTTGGTATCTATCCATCATCTAGAGTACGAGATGGGTGGGCGAACATCTGAGTAAGCGCCCTACGCGTTCGCCTATTACTACTGTGGTGATGGACGTCATGGTTGGCGTCGCTGTTGGACGCTCCCTCCCGGCTGGCATGCACTTTGGCTACAGCCTCGTCCAAGCCTACGTTCTCCATAGCATACGGATCTGCCGGCGTTGGTAGGTCCCCTAGCTGGACCTCTAGAGAGCATATTCGCCGAGATCCACGGCCTGCGGCAGATGGTGGAGCGGCTTTGTGACCTTGGTATCACTGAGCGTGCTTCTGCTACTCGTTTGTCGACAGCCTCTTCGATCACATCTCCTCCACCCTCTCCTCCTTCCTCATCCAATGGTGTACCTTCAGCTTCATTTGCCAGCGAGTCCCATGCTGCCACCATTCTTTCGATCCTCCACTCTACTACGACTACGACGCCACCTCGCGATGAAATGTCTTCATGCAGTCGTTCCAGTTGAGTGACCCCGCGACGTCAGTGTCAGCACTCCGCACGTCGTGCTCACGCCGGTTTTGATACATCCTTCACCTCCTCGGCCTCCGTTGCTGTACCTGTCAAGGGAGAGTGTGGTCACCGCGCATTGCCTGATGTGACCGTAGCGACAGGATCCGCACTCTCTCCGGGCCTTGGTGCCCGAGCGTCAGCCCAGGCAGACTCAGATGATACAGTGACATCACATGGCGTGGAGTCTGATCCCAACATGGCGTTCATGGTGGAGACTTGCCGTTCATTGTCTGGGCTGGATCCAGATCTTCCACAGCAGCAGGTGACATCAGGAGGAGCAAAGGCTCAGTGTCCTTGGGCGGTGCCACTCACGGCTCCGACCGGTGGAGACCCAGCGGTGGCACAGGAGTCCCGTATGGATCAGGATGCGTCTAGCGGACATTCGGGAGAGAGTGTGCAGCAGGCTCACACCAGTACGATGGAGGTTGCAGGGCTTGAGACATGTATTTCATCGAGTTCGACATCTACGTTGGGGTAGGAGCCAGATGTTCTGCAGCAGCAGGTTGCATAAGGAGGAGTGCTATGCCGCGTGCTTTGGCGGTGCCACTTGCGACTCCGACAGGTGGTGGCCTGGCCGTGGCACAGGAGTATCATTCGGATCGGGATGCCCCAAACGGATTTCCGGGGGCGTTGGCGCACGAGATTCATACTGGTACGGTTGGTCTTTTGGAGGTTGAGGCATTCTTAAGAGCAGTAGTCCTGAGAGCTATCATTGGGACACGTGCTACAGCAGACTCAACAGGCTTCACCGTGTCATCTACGTTACCTGAGGACCAGCTCCAGCGTGAGGAGTCACCCATATTCCCTGAGTCTCCGGGTTCCCATACACACGATGGAGCAGCGACATATATGATGGAGTCAGATGGTGGTCCTCACTCTATCTTCGAGCAGGTGGCAGCGACCAGCCTTCCCGGCGAGACAGTGCATGAGCAACAACTACGTTTGTCCGTCGCATTGATGGGCATTGTTGAGCTGGATTCTTGCACACCTACGTCCACTACGGCGGCAGTCGAGGACACTGGAGCAGATCCGTACACGCCGATGGAGTCACCTCATCAGCAGGATCTGAGTTCTGCCCCCTGGTTTTCACCTGTTGGTGACCCTGCTCATCACATCGATGCTGAGAGTGGCAGTACCTACACAGACGCCATTTGCACATGCTCCACGGAATCGGATGACTCCTTGTTCTCCTTCTCTCTCGGCATGCGACCGCTCACTCCTCGCATGATAGACACGAGCTGTGATGTGGATGGGATACCTACAGCTGCATCCAATGTTCCAGCATCTTAGCACATTGTGAGCTTGGTTGACCCCCAAGAGGATGTAGCAGCACCAGTTCCATCTTCTTCAGTAGCAGAGATGCAGATGGAGCTGTACTCACAAATTATGCAGTATGCATGTGCAACATCCAATGAGGCAGAGTTTATCCTACGCGAGGCAGACATGGGCCGCCTCCACATGTCCGAGGCAGATTACGCTGACCTACAGGAGCGTGTAGTGATGCTGGAGCAGGAGGTGATGGCAGCGCGTGAGCGATTCTCAGAGGAAGAGAGCATCACTACTATCGGCACGAGCTTTTCTCCACCAGCATTAGGCACACCTACACTCGGGGAGGATCTTATACCAGCTCCAAGTATGACGTCCATTGGAGACACTGCTGTAGGAGAGCTGAGCATGCTTTCAGTTTCTGCCATCTTCGTTCTTGTCGACTCGGTCATCGCTCCTTCTTCTGCTGCCGTCACACACCTTCATCCAACCGAATCACCTGCCCCATCGTCATCTTCATCCACGAGTGATGATCCGGTTTTGTCGCTCCAGCTCTCCTCCATCGGCGGTGTACTCTTGTGCCTCAGGGTGCTCTATCCCGCCTCGGAGGCCAGCTCGCCACTTCATCCACACTTGCGTGCTACTAGTCCATTCCCTTTCCTTTGTCGTACAAAGATGCATCGCAGTAGAGCAGAGAGAGGAGAGACTGTGAATTGGGACCCTTGGCAGTCACGCGAGGGCTGGTACACTCCAGGTGATGCAGATTCACGTGAGGAGTCGTAGCCGGAGAGACCACTTTGTCTTTGAGCTTGGGTAACTACTCACACGTGACAGGGGGAGCTATCTCTGCATGATGGAGACACCTCATGACTCATCGATCTGTTCAGTTATGACATCAACATCTCCATCGAGGACATCGCTGCCAGGTTCATCTGCCCAGGGGGAGTGTTGTGTGGACCTCGACCTCACGCGACGTCATGGGAGATGCATGGCGAGGTCCATGCTCTGCTATGAGCATCTACAGGATCCAGCGTATGGCTCATGCTACATGCGTGCATAGCTGCATGTGGACGATAGCACACTGTTGGTCAAGACCCGGACAATTGGTGGGTTGTACCAGTGTCACGATAAGACCATGTGATCGTGTGTCTTGGGGTGTGTCTATACTGCGTGTGGCATGTGTATGCGAGCTGGGTCACTCTTAGGTGTCGAGACCCGGACACGTGGTGAGTTGCACCCGTGTTATGAGGAGATCCTCCCATGATCCGGTGTTTAGATGATGATGCTATTGTGCTGGATTGCTCGTAGCGGTCTAGACTTGGGCATTGGTACCGCCAGTTTCACGAGGAGACCTGCTTGTCGCCTGACATGTGTACGATGTGCATTACACTGGTTTGTGCACGTGTGCATCACTCCTCTCATGGTCAAGACCCAGACACTTGGTTGCATGTGCCAGTGTCTAGGGAGACCTTAGGTGGGTGGCAGAGGTGTGTGTGTGTGGTTGCTTGGTGCATATTGTGGTTTGGCATACGTTGTTGTTCCATGCCTTTGTTCATTTGTTCTGGCGTGGAGGGCTATGTCAGCCAGGGGGAGTGTTGGTTTGTGTGGCTTCCACCCGTCACGACCGATACCGGTGGTTTACCGATATACCCACATTTGGAGTATATGGTAGAGGAGGGCGAGACGACATGACGGCCCTCCGGACTGCATCGAGACTTCTCCAACACCTATGACAACGCCGGCGAGACGCGGTCGATGCATTCTGGCAGCCATGTGGGCTTGTCAGGAGGTAGGAGAGTTTTCTTGGTGGGTTGAGACCCGTACACCCGGTGGACTGCATCGATGTGACGAGGAGACCCGATGGCTGTTGTGGGGCTTCCGATGTTCGGAAAGCCGTCTGTGATGTCTCGACATTGATTCCGAGATTTTTTTGGCACTACTCATGTTTTCTCGGTGGTCGAGACCCGAGCACTCGGAGAGCTGTTCCGGTGCCTCGAGGAGACCACCATTGTTGCTGTCTTGGTGTATGCAGTGTGTTCTCCCTGTTGATTCATTTGGGTTCAGCAGCGGTGACGAGGCCCGGTGCGGCTAGCTGCCGGTTGTTGTGATGTGAGTTGTTTCCGTCCATTTGTACAGCTTACTATGACCACTCGGCTGTGTCCATGCTTGTGCAAATCCGTGATGCGGGCCCAGTTGCCGCTGGAGCCCTGACGGTTGGTGGATCCATCCACCAGCAGCTGCTAGACGATTGCCACGATGTCCCGGGTGCTTGCTGGGGTGCTTTGCAGTTTTTTCTGCAGACGCTAGAGTTTTCTCGGTGGACTGGCTCTCGAGCCCGATTTGCATGTTTTGCATTGTCTTTCCACCGATCGATGCCGGACTTGTGTGTGTGACAAGTCGTAGCGTCTGGCTCAAGATTCTACATCTCTAGGTTCAGACGGTGTTGAGTTTGGATGCCTGTGCACAGAGTTGCGGCCAAAACAATGGTTTTGAGTCGGTTTTAGGACAAACTGACACTGCCGCGTGCGTCACCCGCCGTGTGCCGCGGCAGGTATTCATGATGTGTGCTTGTCAGTTTTCATTTCTCTCTACATTACTAAGCTATTGGAGCTTATGAGACTTTGCGCGTCTCCCAAGCCTGATCGTTGCTGCTTCTTGCACCTGCTTGCTTGCTAGTGCGCCAGCTGACTGGACAGTGTCGCCACATCAGTAGCAGCAAGGTTAGGAAGCTTCGAGGCAATTTCTCATGTTATTAGAGTAGCGAGACCTCTCTCGCTGGGCTGCACCGCAGAGACACAGCACCGGCAGCAGCAGTGAGAGTCACCGGCGTCGCCACATCCCGAGACCTGTCGCAGCCGACGTTAGCAGCAGCGACGTCACCACACAATCGCCACCACTGTAGCAAGTGGAGCTGCGGCAGTGACGATATCCCACAACCACGCCGGTCAGCAGCAGCACCACCGGGTGGCAGCAGCAGCCGTGTCTGGCTCCTAGTTTATACAAAAGAAAAAGAGTAGCAGCTCGCAGTAGCAGCTTGCGGCGGTGGTTGCGAGTAATAGCAGCGCGCAACGGCGGCAGCAGCTTGCAGCAGCGATGGCAGCAGCGGTCGCGAGCAGCACCAGCAGCGCAGCAGGAGCAGCGGCATTGCAGCTGCTACAGTGATAGTAGCAACAGCGGAAGTAGCAGTATTGCAGTAGCGGCAGCGGCTACAGGAGCGTAGCAGCAGACCCGTCGCAGCAGCAGCGGTAGCTTTGCACAACACTACTGCTACTCAGCAGTACTGCACAGCTACGCAAAAACTGCACAGCACTGCGTAGGCCTACGTGGCACTACGCAGGCCTGCGGAGCCCCTGCGCAGCCGTGAGCAGGGGGTGACGATGTCACCTCCACCGGTCACGCGAGTTCGCGTGACCCCCCAAAAAATTGCTGGCGTAGAAAATGCTAGCAAAAAAAAGCTAGCGTTTTTTTTCCCCAGTGTAGAAAACGCTGACGTCAGCATAGGCTGTGCTGACGTCAGCAAATTTGGGGTCAAAATGTCAAATGTTTTGAACGTTTCAACTCCTCAAGAAACACTGTCAGTTTCTCGTTTGAAGCATTTCTGACGTTCGATCCCATACTGAGCATTGCGATGGCGCCGGTCCGCGATAAGATCAAAGGGCTGGTTGACCCCTCTTCCTCCTCTTCGGGCGTTATGAGTCCACGGTCGCAGTCCCTCATGATCAACAAGCTTTGTCAGTCACAGGACAAGATGCGCCGGCAGCAGCAGAGGCAGTCGGACGCGTTGCAAGAGATCATGGAGTTACTACGAGGTCATTCGATGGCTTCACAGCAGCCACCTCGAGGATCTACTGGAGCTGCACCATCTGCTCAGCAGTTTACACCCTACACAGCGCCGCGGCCTCAGCACCACTCATCACAGCTTCACACCTGGGATGAGGAGGAGATTGAGGGTGACTCACGCGAGCACGAGATTCGTATGCTTGAGGAGCGCATCCGTGAGTTACGTCTGGGATCGCAGCCTCGCACTCCGCCACCTTCTCGCTATCAGGATCAGCCACGTCGTTCAGCAGTGTTCACCTTTGGTGGTGTTTCCCTCACTGGTGGGCTCCCCATACCCGTCCACCGTCTCCCGAGCCTGAGGTTGCCCTCCCCACGGAGCGGCGACCGAAGGACTTTGAGACACCTCCACCCCGTTACGATAGCGACGAGGGCTTTGATTATTGGGAGACCTAATTTCAGGTGTGGGCCGATTCTGAGGGTGTCTAGCCCTACTACCACAGCCGATACTAGACCCGTGACGCTCATCACGTCCAAAGAGCAGTGAGAGCGATGCGTGGTCTCCTCTACGCCATGCCGCGGGAGACCGTGGTCGACTTTCGACCCTTTCTCGGTGAGACCGGGACCCGGACTGGGGCAGATCCACGTCACGGCTCGGAGCTGGCCTTGACAATTCTTGCTGGCAGACCCATGCCACGAGGGCGGCCCGACTACGTGAGTTTCACTCCCTCTGTCAGGGTCCTACGGAGCTTGCAGCTGACTACTAGAGGCGCACAATGCGCCTTTACACGCGGCTTGGGATCGGTGGCGGGACGCAGTTGTGGGTACTCGACACCATCATGATGGGGGCGCATTTGGACCACGTGAAGCTCTTTACAAGCTTTGATCGTGTGGCTCTTTCTAAGTTGTCAGAGTCAGTACAGCTGCTTCCTTGAGCCCATCGCTATTTCATCTAGGCCACATCGGCTCATGAGGCTACCATCGCCCATCAGCAGAGTCCACTTGTTGTAGCAGTGACTGCAATCCCTCCTACGCCTGTCCCAGCTCACCAGTCCCACCTCCACTACTTCCTCTTCCTCCTCCTCTACCCCGAGCGGCCACACTCAGGGCGTCGCAGCGGCTGCACAGGGGAAGAAGGGGAAGAAGCGACGCGGGAAGGGACAGCAGCAGCAGCAGCATCCGGCGAGTAGTGGCACTGGACGTTCTGTCCACTGCTACAACTGTGGAGGCGCTCATCGCTACACAGAGTGTGAGCAACCCCTTGATTAGACTCGGATCATGTGCGGCCTTCAGGCGGCACACACGAAGCGGATTTCCTCGAGTGACACATGGACTGGGCGCACCGCGACCACGAGTGCAGTAGACGCATCCGCTTCACCAGGGGGCAGCGCTGATGTGGACCCTCGAGATCGCATGATCGCGGAGCTTCGTCAGCTTCTGGCGCTTCGTACTCAGGGAGGTGCGAGTGTGTTGCCATAGCCAAGTGGTCCTGACACAGCTTGTCTTGCTACTTGTGATGATGCTTGTGGTGGAGCCATGTTGGCTTGCGATGAGGATGGACCTGACAGTACCGACTGGCTTGACTAGTCAGAGATCTGTGTTGTTCGTCGTTGTCATGGAGTCCTCTGCTGGGCGTCTAGCAGAGGCAGAGTGTTCTGTGGCACGTTGCTCAGTGTCGACGACCGGTCGTGAGCCGAGTGGCACCTGGATTATTGACTCTGGGGCCACCCATCACATGACCTGTCGTCGTAGTGACTTTGTTGTGCTCGGTCCCGTTGCGTCCGTTCGGTCTGTTCGCATAGGGTCTGGTCAGTCGTTGCCTGTGTAGGGAGTTGTGTTTGTGCTGTTTGATGGTCTGTCTAACCCCTTGTACATTTCTGATGTGCTCTTTGTCCCTGTTCTTGAGCTCAGCCTGCTCTCTGTTTGTGCATGCACCAGGATGGGTCTCACTATTGAGCACTCTACTGACTCTGCCACAGTGACTGCTTTTGACACATGCGCCATCGTGCTTCGTGCCTCTGTTGTTGATGACCTGTATCGTGTAATTCGTTGCATTCCCTCTGTTTCTTCTCCCCCTCTCTCCTCTGCACGTGTGTTTGTCACTGGTGTTCTCTCCCCTGAGGACCTGCGCTTGTTACATCGTCACCTCTTCCATGTGAGCTCGGACACTCTGTCCAAGCTCATTTGAACTCATCCAGCCCTCGGTCTTGACACAGCTTCTTTTGAAAAACCGCCCAAGACCGACTGTCTTTTTTGCGCCCAGAGTAAGATGCATTGCTGCTCTTACCTTGACTCCTCCTCCCGGGCACTGCGTCCACTAGAGTTGGTCCACTCGGACCTTCTCGGTCCTCTCCCAGTCGAGTCCCTCTCTGATCGGGGTCGGTATGTTCTCACCCTGACCGATGACTTCACCCGGATGCAGTGGGTCTACAGCCTCCGCCACAAGAGCGATGTCGCATTGGCGGTCCGCCTGTGGCTTGTGATGGCTGAGCGTCAGTCTCGTCACACCTGCACACGTTTCGCTCAGATCGTGGTGGCGAGATCTTAGGCGAGATGGATGCCTACTTTGGCAAGCACGGTATCTTTCACCAGTTTTTTGCCCTTGCTACACCACAGCAGAACGGTGTGTCTAAGCATTGGAACCACACCATGGAGGATGCGGTTTGCGCTATGCGGTCTGAGTGCGGTCTAGTGGAGTCCTTTGCCTTTTAGGGCTTCTCCTACATGACATGGATCTGGAACCGCTTGCCGCATGGTCCACTTCCAGACCATATCACGCTGTACGAGTTGTGCTTCGGCCATCGTGCTGATCTCCGTCTCGCCTGCGTTTGGGGGTCCCTTGCCTGTGTCTGGTACACCGAGGACCAGCAGGGGTCCAAGGTCTCACCTCGGGGACGCATGTGTACCTTCCTAGCATCTCCCCGCGGTCAAAGGCCTGGCGCTTTTGGGACCCTGCTCGCCCTCGCATTGTCGAGTCTGGAGATGCTCTCTTCTTTGAGGATCTCACCTATGCCGACTTGTCCAGCATTCTGTCGCTGGCCGCCCACTACGTCCCTACTTGTGTGGCCTCCTGGCGGATGGGGGAGTCTAGTCCTGGGGATGGGTCCGTCCGGGCCTCCTAACCTGTGGTCCGGTCTCCGGTTGCTGATGATTCGGCCATCGTGGCTGTGGGTCCACTAGCCTCATCAGTTCCCTCTGGCACACCTGATCCCGTGCCGGTGTCAGACCCCTCTGGCGCACCCGATCTTGTGCCAGTGTCGGTCCCCTCTGTCACACGAGATCCCGTGCCGGTGTCAGACCCCTCTGGCACACCCGATCTTGTACCAGTGCCAGTCCCCTCTTCCACACCTGATCTCGTACGCGTATCAGTCCCCTCTGGCATACTTGATGCCATGCCAGTGTCAGCCCCCTCTGTCACACCTCCTCCCGTGCATGCACCCATGCCCCCTACAGCTCTGGCTCAGCAGCCTTCCCCGCAGCCTGAGGTGAGCATCGCATCGGGCTACTCCCGCGAGCCTGGTGGTCGTCTTCGACCATTGGCCTTTAGGGCTCAGCGGACTGCTGACTCAGCGCCCAGGCGCCCGACTCATAGTGTTCAGAGTGGCAAGCATGGCACGAAGGCCCTTGGCTTGAGTGTCCAAGCAGAATACATTGAGGTACACCCAGCATGTCCTGTCAGCCACGAGTTGGTCTCTCGAGAGTTCTTGGTCGCTTGCGATGCCGCAGCCGACCTTGTCGTGGTCAGACCGTGTCCGGAGGCGTGTGTCTTAGCCACCCAGAGCACTCCCTCGACGACGCCTGATCCAGGCACGTTGAAGGAGGTACTCTCAGCTCACGATAGAGACCTGTGGTATGCTGCTTGTGAGGATGAGCTGAGAGCCATCCGCGGGCACGGTGTCGATGAGCTTGTCGACCTCCCGCCTGGGCGGAAGGCTGTACAGGCCAAGTGGGTCTTTCACAAGAAGGTGAAGCCTGATGGCACACTGGATCGCTACAAGGCTCGTTTGATGGCCAAGGGGTTCTTGCAGGTTGAGGGAGTAGATTTTACTGACACCTTTGCACCCGCTGGCCGCATGACCATCGCTCGCACTCTGTTCGGGGTTGTTGCTCACAACGACTGGGAGCTGCACCAGATGGACGTGAACAACGCGTTCCTCCATGGCACCTTAGAGGAGGAGATCTACATGGTCCAACCACCTGGATTCAAGGTCAGTTACAAGGTCTGGCGCTTGCGCAAGACCTTGTATGGCCTGAAATAGTCACCCAGGTGCTGGAACTTGGAGATCACCAGCACACTCACACGTGCCGGTTACGTACAGAGTGACGCTGACTCGTCCCTCTTTCTCAGATGGGAAGCTGAGAGCTTCACCGCCATCCTGGTCTACGTGGATGACCTTGTGATTGCGTCTCCTTCTATGGAGGCCGTAAAGGAGGCCAAGGCATTTCTCCAGGCTGCCTACAGGATGAAGGACCTTGGTCCTGCAGCTGTGCTCCTCGGGATGGAGATCGTGCGTGATCGTCAGCAACGGACTCTGTTGTTGCATCAGGCACGTTACGCTCGTGTTGTGGGGGAGCGGTTTGCTGATCTCCTGGATGCAGTTCCTACAGCCTCCACCCCCATCACACTTGACGGGCAGGCTGCTCTGAAGGTGGATGATCCTACAGACCTGGGGGAGACAGTGGACGTGACCCTGTACTTGCGCCTGATTGGATCTTTAATGTACTTGGCCACTACCACACGACCCGACATTGCCTTTGCCGTCAACCTCCTTGCATAGTTTTCACAGTGTCCTCGGGCGAGAGCCCTTCATGCCAGAGTTGTCCTTGGTGTTCGATGGAGGGCCCCTCCATTGACATCGGGACATCGATCCGCATCGATGTCACATCGATGCCGATGGGAACCCAGCGCACACTCTAGTCTGACCCCGCAGCCCCTCAGACACCAGTGGACCCCTGAATTACCGGAAAGTCCCAAAGACGACGAGTTCGACTCTCGGCCATTTTTTGTATAACATTTATTTTTCATATCTTCATACAACTGTATGGTTCTCAACATGTGTACTTGCCATGTGGCATAGTAGGCCTGAATCAGCCTACTGGGCATGCCATGTGGCATCTCCACATGGCAAAGCACATCAACATCCATGTTGTCCAGAGGCTAGGAGATATGCTACGTCCCAATTACCACCATGCATTTTTCCAACCTGGCAACACGTCAACATATGTTATGCTTCCATGGCTACATGCATTACCTCGTGACAATTCAATATCCTCCTCCTACGATATGGTAGCCGTGGGATGCACTACAGGATCGACGGTTTCGATCCATTCGATCCAAACCGTCGATCTAAGGGTCGTGTCAAACTGACCCCCTTGTCGATTGGACCTGACCCCCGTCCCCGTCACGGCGACTGTTGGTTTGAATGGAGAGCGCAACAGAGAGGAGTCAGTCACATGCCTTCTCTCTCTTCAATGTCGGCCTCAACAGTTAGCCATCGCCGGCCAACTGATGAGGCCGTCCAGCATGGGCTCTCAAGCAGGGAGCTCCGCCAATGTCTCTGCAGCATCAAGCCAGTTTGATGCGGCCAGGTAGAACCCACCTAAGAAAAAACCATTCAGTGGTGATTTCCTCACCAAAGAGCTCAGCAAGCACACTGAGCCGTGTCCCACTGAAGCCAAGAATCCAGGCTGGAGTTGCGGCTCATGTGGGAAGAAAGGCAGTGGGACATGTGACCGCATCCGCGTTCACTTTGCAGGCAACAACCCCAACGTCGGCAAGTGCCCGCATCCCCCGCCCCTGTGCCGAGATGTCTTCGGTTTGGAGCGCTGCCCGTCCCCTGCTGGCTGGCAGCCGGTTAACGTCAGTTTGTACAAGGGAGAGGGGAAGGAGTGGGGCACAAAGGACAAGGCGGTGCAGTGGATCAAACTCTGGGAGAAGCAACAGAAGGCAGAGCAGGTAGCCGTGGGTGGCTTGACTTTGGAGCCAGACAGTGACGAAGAAGCAGCGAATGGGGAGCAACAGCAGAGGCAGCCGGCAACAACAACGCTAGAGGGTGAGGTTCCCTTGTTTGACATCAACAAAGTGGCCTCCTTCCGGCAGACAACCATGGTACAGCACTCCGACTGGTCAAACACTGAACGCTGTCAGCTTAGCATTGTCAAGCTGATGGCCATTGCTGCCCAACCCATCTCTTTTTGCTGTGAGGCCGTGCTCATGGAGGTTGTGAAAAATGCAAAGAAGACCACCGCTGCTTTTCGGCTGCCTACTAGGTCCACTGTAGTGGATGTCCTGCTTCCAAAACTTGACAAGGAACTGGAGGAGCTGGATGCTCCTCTGAAGCAGGGTTGGAGCACATACGGCTGCAGTCTAGCTATGGATGAGTGGTCTGAACGTCAGGTCAGACCGATCTATAATGCCATGGCTGTCAACGCCATGGGTTCTGTCCACCTCTTTTCCCGCGATGCAAGTGGACTGACCAGAGACGCAGACCATGTTGCAAGTGTCAGGATGGAATCCGCGTGGTGCGGTCCTGACGTTTGTCTGATCGTCTCTAGTGGTTCACGTCTACTGTTTTGGGCGAATCTGAGACTGAGCGTGAGCTTTCTGGTCGCCTCACGCTATATGAGTAGGAATTTAGAGACAGTCAGTTTGCGAAGGGAATACCGTCGTTTTGCGTTAGTTTTTGAACATAGACATTATCACAACATTTGTAGGGCTAGGCATGAGCTTTCCAACTCACCAAACCGCGCGCGATTCAGCTAAGCGTAGCTCAAGTTATGCTTGCCGAAGCACAGGTCTCACCCACCACAGAAACGACTAACGCCTCCATGGCGTGCACACGCCGTGGCGCCTTCCTTCACGTGCGAAGCGCCTTTCGCAAGGCGCAAATCCTCTTGCACGTGGTTTAGGGGTCTCCTGCACTGTTTCCACGCACCCTACTCACTTTTGGATCGAGTTTGGTGATGGGGTGTGACGAGGTTCGAAACCTGTCCGTGGACCTGCAGTAAGAATTTTGACTAAGTCCCAGAGTAACAAAACATAATACTGAGTTTCGGACGCCGAGCCATGATTTTGGCTAAGTCCCTCAGTAACAACCTGCACTAGTGGATCCGGTGGATGATCCACCTGATCAGGCGGATCATCCACCGGACGCCTCGGCAGGCCTTCCGGAGCAATTTTCTCCAGATGGTATTTTTGTTACTCAATCCGGTCGATTATCCACCGGATTTCGAGTCGCAGCCGGCTCCCAGAGTCGCTGCGCACACCCCAACTTTGGAAGGCCATATCTCCCTCGATACTTGTCCGATTCAAGCGAAACAACTTTCACCGGATTCAGCAACTTGTCAAGTTTAAGGGGAAATCCTCCACTTTAGGATCCGAGCAACTGTGGAGTCTTCAGATCCGCCGGAGCGGAGTTTCTACTTTCTGGCGGCTCGTCGGTGCCTCCCGACGCCACACTTGGGCATGCGGAGGGGCAAAATTTTCAAAAGCAAGCATGATTGAGGCTGCAATTGACATTTTTGGCGAGGACAAGGTAGTTTCTGTCATCTGCGAACAAAAAAGCTTTTTCTGATGTGAGGGTGAAGTTTCCTCGACTGTTCTTCTAGGGTTGCTGTGCTCACAACATCGACCCAATCATGAAGGATGTGGGGAAGTCTGCTTGGGGGTCAAGTGTGATTGGGCAGTGTGAGAAGATTGTGGCCTTTTTCAGGAACAATGCTATGCCCCGGACGTGGCTGAAGGAGAGGACGGGAGGGAAGGTGTTGAAAGTGCGCTGTGACACCCGCTTTGCCTCGGTCTTCTCCATGGTGGAGAGACTGCTGGAGCTGCGGGATGAGCTCGAGACATTTGTAGGCTTGGATGTTTGGAAGACGATTGGTTCTCACAGGGATGCTTCATTTCGTTCAAGAAAGCGAGAGGTGAGACGTTTCATCAGGAGAAGGGTCTTCTGGCTGCAGGTGCGTCAACTGAAGGCTGTAGGTGCGTGAACAGGCTGAAAGTGGAGACATTGGAGCTACTGGAACGGTGCAACGTGTGACTACGGAAGCAGTATGGGCGCATTGGGAGAAAGGCAGCAGGGGGGCTTGTGGCAGCAGCAGCAGTAGAAGTAGAAGCAACATCAGAGGCAAAAGAAGGAGAAGCAGATGGAAGT
Organism: Penium margaritaceum; assembly: GCA_023375785.1. Lineage (NCBI taxonomy): Eukaryota > Viridiplantae > Streptophyta > Zygnematophyceae > Desmidiales > Peniaceae > Penium > Penium margaritaceum. The sequence goes on along the minus strand of SZWC01002592.1, from coordinate 18,005 downwards.
GAGGATGATGGTGACATCGTGGAAGAAGAAGGGGTTCTTAGTGAGCCGGAGGAAGACATGGAGAGTGATGACAAGGAGGGCGAAGATGAGGAGGA
>SZWC01002592.1:7718-17842 GCA_023375785.1 Penium margaritaceum | reverse complement strand
TGACATGCCAGGACTTCCACATGCACGGCCTGTCCGTGTCCGTGAACAAGAGAAGCCAGCAGCCAAGAATGCTCCTCGGGAACAGGGGATGGGCAATGAGGAGGACCAGGGTGAGGGAGAGGAGAACGTGGATGAGGGTGCTGAAAGTGAGCAAGGTGAGGGAGGAGAGAAGGAGGCTAATGCAGCAGACAAGGGAGATGAGAGAGCAGGAGAAAGGGGTGAAGGTGGACAGGAAGGAGAGGAGGGTCAGGAGGGTGATGCAGCTACTAGTGTAGCTGGTGAAACACCAAGATCAGGTGCAGATGTGATGGATGTTGCAGCATCACCAACACGCAGAAGGGCATCCACTGGAGCATCCAGGGTTGGCCCTGCCAGTACTGCTACAGGAAGAGGAAAAGCACCAGCTGCAACAGCTAAAGCAGCAGCACTCAAACGCTCCGCAGCAGCAGTAATTGCTGCAGCAAGCAAGGCTGCAAAGCGCAAGCAGGCTATAAAGAAGTAGACGTTGTAGCAGCAACTGCCAAATGACCATGATGTTTTCAAATGCCAAGAAATACATTGCCTTCATTTTCTCTCCCCGCTCCCTTCCACTATACTGATGGAATGTTTGGCCCTCTCTGTTGTGTCTAATGTAGTGCAAGCTAAGTAGAAAATGTTGGTTATTCATGGTTATTGATAATGGTGGCTGTGCAATGCAATGCAAGCAACAACAGCTCATTGATAATGGTGCAATAACAGCTCAGTGCAATACTATGCAAGCTGTCTTAAGGTGTGTTCTGTGCAAAGGCAGGCAGCATTGCAAGTTATGACTAAGAGATGACAGAATTGGCATGCTTAAAGTGACAGAAAATAAAATGACAGCGTAGGAAAAAAGGTGGAATACATAGGCTGAAACTGTTTTCTGTGAAAGTGTGTCTTTTTATAATTTTTTTTGGTGCTCTTGACTACTGGTTTCTAGGCTTTGGTGGCCACTTTAGGCTCTTATATGTGCAGTCACATCGATGTCCCTGGAGGCAGGTCCATCGATGTATCGATAGGCATTGATGGGCGTCGATGTACGATGGCCCAAGGTCAACACAGCTTCATGCGGCCGTGCGACTGGTGCGGTACGTGGTGTCCACACCATACCTCGGACTCTGCTTTCGACGGTAGTGTTCGGTGGTAGTCGACGGCTCCATAGACAATGTCTGGGCGTGGAGTCCTGATGGGCGTAGTCGAACAGGCTACGTGTTCCTGCTTGGTGGCACCGCTGTGTCGTGGCACAGTGGCAAGCATGGTTGTATCACACGTAGCTCATCAGAGGCTGAGTATGTTGCTCTGGGGGCTGGGACTACTGAGGCGGTGTGGCTGTAGCGTCTGTTTTGTGAGTTGCATCAGTCTGTGCCTTGCATCGTTCTGCGCTGTGACAACCAGAGTGCTCTTGCCATTTCAAAGAACTCTGGTGTGTTTCATGCACGCACAAAGCACATTGTTGTTGAGCATCACTTTGTGCGTGATCTTGTGGAGCGACAGGTGATCTCCGTCATCTGGGTCCGCACGGACATGCAGTGGGCTGACTTATTGACCAAGGCACTTGCGCGCGGAAAGTTCATGGTGGCCGTTCGTTCTGTCAGGCTACGCCACTTGCTTGAGAGTGGCTGAGAGAAGGGTGTGTGAGCATGGACTGTTGAGCATCCTGTTGTGCACCTGTGTCAGTTCTGCACGTGTATGGACATGTGTACCATCGGGTCATGGGGGAGTGTTGTGATGTGAGTTGTTTCCGTCCATTTGTACAACATACTATGACCACTCGGCCATGTCCATGCTTGTGCTCATCCGTGATGAACTAGAAATCTAGGCAGCAGGTTGGGGCAGCATGCGTTGTTGATGCAGCGTGCGGGCATCCACGCTCGTTGCTTAAGTCTGCTGCCCCCTCAGTCTGCTACTCTAGAAACTAAGTTTGGAAGCTCTGGGTTTGTTACTCAAAAGTGCGCGCGCCAGAAAGCAGCTGAAAACTGGAAGTAACTGATTAGCAATGAAGAATGATCAACAATGGGGAACCCCTCCAAGTTCTAGGCCCCCCCCCACTAGTGTACAACTTGTTACTCAGCGAACCAGCCAATCAGAATATAGTGCTAGACCTGTTTTCTGGCAGGCAGAGTTTTCTCGGTGAGCCCTGCCAGACGCCCAAGACCCGGGCGTCGTCCGTTTTGCCTGAAAAATGGACCATACCATAATACCAACGCTGCGAACGCAGTCATGCGGTCAGAATTAGCTAGAAAAATAGCTACAAGAAGTTATGGCGGCACGAACCCAGGCAGTGCCTATGACAGTCAACGATGCCAAACAGGGCCATACAATAGAAGACATGGACCCTAGGCATCGCATCATGCTGTAGACGCAATGCCACAGCTAGACACAATGCTAGGTGCATGCAGATTTCATCCGCAGTGGCAGTGACTGCCGGCGGCCCGACCACCAAGGAGGCCTGCCGATGGAGCTGAGCGCATCGCCAGAGGGAGGAGGCTCCAGCGACGGGTGAGTGGATCTCAGCGTGCGTCGGCTCCACCGAGCGACACTCCAGCAGCGTCAAGTCTCGCCGTCAGTCATCTGCACGCCAATGTACACAAGCCGAGAGGACACAACAGAGTAGAATGAGAGATGCACGAAAACCAACACTCCCCCATGACTCACAAGCGTAGTGCACATGTGCGGGCAGAGACACAGTCAACGACCAGAATCCCCCAGGCCAAGCAGAGACGCAAGCAAGGACAGAGAGAGACACTCACGGACGCATGCCGAATGAACTCACAGCCTTCTTGAACGAGTCGCACTTCAGTGCCTTGGTCAAGAAGTCAGCCAACTGCCGTGCTGTCTCAACCCACACGATGCTGACGCTGCCGTCATGCAACAACGAACGCACGTACTGATACTCAACATTGATGTGCTTTGTACGTGTGTGATGTACGCCGTCATTTTCGACGATGGCCATGGCACTCTCATTGTCACAGTGCAACGTGATGGATGCGACGGACTGGCGCAGCTTGGACAACAGACGACATAACCACACACTCTCACACGCGCCTGAGCCAAGAGCAACGTGCTCAGCCTCAGTAGTACTGCGTGTAATGCATCCCTGCTTGGCGCTGTGCCAGGACACTGTAGTGCCGCCAATCAAAAAGATCCAGCCTGTGCGACTCTTGCCTTCCGGACTGCCGGCCCAGTCACTATCGGTGTAGCCCACCGCGACAACAGATGGCTGACGGCGGAACATGGGACCTCGCCGAGGAGTCGAGACAATATAGCGCAGTACTCGGATCGCGGCCTCGTAGTGGAGGTGACGCAGCTCCTGAGAGAACTGGGCCAGGAGGTTGACGGCGAACGCGATGTCTTGGCGCGTCGTCGTCGCCAGGAACATCAGTGACCCGGTGACTCATAGATATGTGGTCGCGTCAACTGACTCCCCCACAACGGCTAGGTCAGGACTCTTCAGCTTTGCCTGGCCATCAGGTGACATGGGTGAGGATGCGCTTGACACGAGTGGCAGGTCCTCCACAAAGCGGAGGATCTGCCATGAGAACAGCGGCGAAAGTCTGGCCTCGCGGACTGACAAACAGTGCGGGGTCAGCGGTGCTGCGCTGGAGCCCGCCATGAAGGAGCGTGCTGCTGATTTCTTGGTTCCAGCACCGAGGCGACTGCTTCAGGCCATGCAGGGCCTTGCGCAGTTGCCAGACTCTCCCAGTGCCATTGTCGAAGCCTGGGGGCTGCACCATGTAGAGCTCCTCACCCTCTAGTGAACCATGGAGAGAAGCGTTGCGCACGTCCATCTGGTGTAGCTCCCACCCATGCTGGGTGACCAGACTGAAGAGTGCCCGGCTAGTGGAGAACCAACCAACTAGGGCAAAGATCTGGTCGTAGTCGACCCCAGGAATCTGGGAAAACCCCTTAGCTGTAAGGCATGCCTTGTACTTGTCCAAGGACCCATCCGACTTCAACTTGAGCCAAAAGACCCACTTGGCGCCGATGGCCTTCCGTCCTAGGGGAAGGTCAACGAGGTCATACACATGGTGTTGTCGGATAGCTACAAGCTCATCGACGTAGGCAGCGTCCCAGTGTGCGGCCTCAAGAGAGGCTCGTGCCTCACGTAGGGTGTCTGGGTCCTCCGGGCGTGCTGTGGAACGGACTGAGAGAGCGTGTGGACCTCGTGCCCAAGGTGGGATGCGTGCGAGTGCAGCCATGACAGCGCACCGATGCTCATTATGGAGCAGGACGTAGCCCAGTGCGGAGCCCGGGTGGAGGTCTGCAATGATGGCCGAGGTGGCCAGGCCGAGGGCCTTGGTGCCGGGGTCCCCACTCACGACCGTGGGAGCGGAGGAGACACGTGAAGCCACGGGAGGTCGAGGCGCCACGTAGCGCAGAGCGACGGTCTGCGCGCTCACCGACGGTCTGGGTCGGAGGCTGCCGCCTAGGCCCCGCGTGTAGCGTGGCAGGGTAGGTGACGGTGCTGAGTCCGTCGGGCTGATGGAGGCAGACGGGGTTGGTGGCCCGGAGGGACCACCGGACGCGATTGGGTCTGCTGGCCCAAAGGGACCAGCGTATGCGACTGGGGTTGCCAACGCGGAGGGACCAGCGGGCGCGACTGAGGCTGCTGGCCCGGAGGGACAAGAGGACGCGACTGGGGGTGCCGGCCCGGAGGGACCAACGGACGCGACTGGAGGTGTCGGCCCGGAGGGACTAGAGGACACAACTGGGGGTGCCGGTCCGGAGGGACCAGCAAGCGCGACTGAGGCTACTGGTCCGGAGGGACCAGAGGACGCGACTGGGGGTGCCGGCCCAGAGGGACCAGCGGACACGACTGGGGGTGCCGGCCCGGAGGGACCAGCGGACGCGATTGGAGATGTCGGCCCGGAGGGACTAGCGGACGCGACTGGGGTGTTCCGGCCCGGAGGGACCAGCGGACACGACTGGAGGTGCCGGCCCGGAGGAACCAGCGGACGCGACTGGGGGTGCCGGCCCGGAGGGACTAGCGGACGTGACTGGGGCTGCTGGCTTGGAGGGAGTGATGGACGTGTCATCCAGAAGCGAAAGGACAGAGGACGGACTCACCACTCCCCCACGCGACGGGATGGACACGGATGAGCCGGAGCGAATGAGGTCGCGAGGAAAGAGGTCCTCGAAGAAAAGGGCATCCCGAGACTCAACGATGTAGTGCCGGGAGGGATCCTAGAAGCGCCAGGCCTTGGACTGATGAGAGACACCGACAAAGGTGTAGGGGCGTCCGCGAGGGGCGAGCTTGCCGCCCTGCTGCGGAACGGGCAGCCACATAATGGCCACGCAGCCCCAGACACGAGCTGGGCGAAGGTCAGCTCGCTGACCGCACCAATGCTGGTACGGTGTGGACTGGCGGGGAAGGGGACCGTGAGGAATCTGGTTCCAGACCCAGGTCATGTAGGCCATGGCTTCAAATAGAAGCCACGAGAGAGACCAGACTCAACCCGCATGGTTCGGATGGCGTCGGCCATAGTGCGGTTCCACCGTTCGGAGACACCATTCCGAGCAGGTGTGTATGCCGCTGACGTTTCATGGCGAATGCCGCGGGAGGCGAGAAAGGTCGTGGCTTCACCCAGGTACTCACCGCTGCGATCAGAGCGAAAGCGGCGGAGAGAGCGGCCACACTCACGCTCCGCAAGGACAAGCCAGTCCGAGATGGCGGGGGCGGCATCGCTCTTCTGCCAAAGGCGGAAGACCCAACGGTAGCGTGAATTGTCGTCAGTGAGGGTGAGGACGTAGCGACCATGCTCGCCGACGGAGAGGACCCATGACGTCCGAACGGACAAGGTCGAGGGTGGGAGACGCAAGGGAGGAAGACAAAGGATGCATGGAACAGTGCATCTTCCCCTGAGCGCAGTCAATGCACTCAGTTGGGCACGGGAGGGGAAAAGTCTCCGGGTCAAGGCCCTTGGCCGGCTTGGTGCGAAGCATGCTGTCTACAGCGGTAGCGTGGACGTGGCAAAGGCGATGGTACAGGAGGCGAGTGTGCTGAGGAGAAAGCGTGCTGGTGACAAACACATGGCCTATGGCGGCAGACGGGGAGGAGACGGAAGGAGAGGAAGACAGACGAGGTACATGCCACAGCTTGCCACGGGCGGTGGCGTGCAGTACGACAAGACCAGACGGATGCAGCGACACAGTGCCAACACCACGCGAGTGCGCAACATCCATGCTCATGCGGTCAAGGGTAGTGACGGACATGAGGCTGAGCTCAAGACCAGGGACGAAGAGGACATCGGTCAGAAAGACGTCACCGGAGGAACCACGGAAACGAACGACGCCAACACCACGGACAGGCAACACCTGGCCAGAACCTCTCCGGACACCGGAAACATCGCCTACAGGACCGAGCATATGAAAGGCCTCACGATAGGCCGTTATGTGATGCGTGGCCCCGGAGTCGATGATCTAGGTCTCAGCAGGGTCCTGGACCGGGGTCGCAACATCACTAACGGTCACATGGCAGCAAGCAAGGGACGCGGATATGGTGGAAGGAGGTGGGAATTGAGACTGCCAATCGTCAAGCCAAGCAATTTCGTCCTAGGAGGGGGTAGCGGAGACCATGAGAGACGACGAGAAAGACGAAGAAATAGGGCATGACTGTAGCTCAGTCTCAGTCATGCAGGGCTCGACAGGGGAGCAGGAAGTGATGCAACTCTCACTTCCCTGGGGAGGAGGGCGAGGGAGGCCGAGTTGGATCGTGATGAACGGCTCCAGCTGAAACTCGCGAGAGGATGGCCCGGGAGTGTAGACGGACTGAGGGGTGATGGCGTCGGAGCCCGGGTACAAGGAGGACTGCGCCGGCGCCAACGGCTGCAGCGGTGGTGCCGGTGCAATCGGCGAAGCAACTGGAGTGGTGGAGCTGCTGGATGAGGCGGAGGAGTCACAGCAGGCGATAGTCACGACGGCAGAGGCGAGACGGCGCTCGCGCTGGCGACGCATGGTGGCAATGACGCGCGCCTCATTCGTCGGTAGAGGGTACGCGTACCACCCGTGCCCGGCCTGGCCACAGTTGTGGCAGACCGAGCTGCCAGCGCTGGACCCGGTTGACGACTCTTGCTGCTGCTGCTACTACTGACCTTTGCCTGTCTTGGTCTGACGCTTCTTCTTTCCCTACGATGATGAGGTAACTGCGGCCGGGGAGGCGACGGCCACAAGGGCGACGGAAGGGGAGGCGACAGCCTCTGTGCGCTGGAGTCGAGACTCCAGACGAGCTTCCTCAATGCGGAGGAAGAGCTCGTATGCCCAGGGCAGGAGGGTGCCCTGGGCCGCCATGGTGGAGAGAATGTCGTGAGGGTAGTGGACAAAGACATCCGAGTACGCTTCGGTGGCCATGTGCTTGATGGTGAGGAGCGCGGCCAAAGGGGCTAGGGCAGATTTCCCGAGGCGACGAAGGATGTCCTCTGCCCGCTGCCAGTAGGAGGTGACCGTCTCGGTCTCCCTCATGTGCAGGGAGTTGAATTCCTGCAGCAGGCAGCTAGTCTCAGCGTCGCTGGACAGGAAATGGGGACGAGTGAGAACGTGCCACGCGGCTGCAGGGTCTGGGGTGGCGCCAGCGGTCAAGTCGTCTAAGAAGGGCTCAAGGGCGAAGCGGGAAGCCGGAGGGGCGATAGGGACGAGAGCCCGGACGGCACGACCAGCGTCATACAGCTAGTCGGCCAGGGTGGCGTCATACGGCAGGGTGTAGTTTGCCCACAGGCCCTCACCCTGCGCCCAGATGCGGACGCTGAGCTCCCAGCTCAGAAACTGCTCACCGGCCTGAAGCGGCGGCGGCGGCGTCTCAAAGTCGTTTTGCCTACGACCGGCACCCAGAGTGGGGCCAAGGACGGAGATCACTGTTTGCTGCTGGCGCAGAGTCTGCTGCTGTGCCAGGTATTGCGTGGCAGCAGACACAGCTCGGCTTGCAGGCCCTCGAGGGGGAAAGGACGGAGGCGCATTGGGGGCAGACTGGGAAACAAACAGTTGCAGTTCCGCAAGCTGCTTCGTCAGGGCGGCGAGTTGTTGTTGAAGAGCAGCGAGGGGGTTAGGGTTATCGCCAACGACGTCAGAGGGATGCTGGCGCCGCTGCTCCTCCTGCTACTACTACTGCTGCTGTTTCCGCTGTTGCTACTGCTGCTCCTGCTTCTCCTCCTGTTCCTGCTGCTCTTGTTGCTGCTGCTGCTGCTACTCTTCCTTCTGCTGCTGCTGCTGCTACTACTCTTCCTGCTGCTGCTGCTGCTACTCTTCCTGCTGCTGCTGCTGCTGCCATTGTTGCTGCTGCTGCTGCTGCAGCCGCTGCAAGAAAGGGGGGGTGGGGGTCCCCCCAACGGAGGAGGACCCCTCCCCAATGGGACTACCAGCCATGGTGTGATGCCCTTTGTTTTGTTTGGGTTTTTTTTCTTTTTTTTTCTCTTTGGGATTACTGACGTCAGCAGTACCGACTTGCTGAGGGCGGTGGACGTTTTACCCACCCTCAGGATTGCTTCCCCCTTCCCTTGCTCCTTTCTTTGGGTTTTTTTTGAGTTGATGACGTCAGTAGTGACATCAGTAGTGACGTCAGCAGCGGGATGCTGACGTCAGCAGTGGCGGTTGTTGGGACCGCTGCTGCAGCTGCTATTGATGCTGCTGTTGCTGCAGTTTGTTGCTGCTACTGCTATTGCAGTTTGTTACTACTGCTGCGGCTGCTGCTACAGTTGGTGCTGTTGCTGCCGCTGATGCTGCTGCTGCTGCTACTGCTACTGCTACTATTGTTGCTACTGCCGCTGATGCTGCTACCGCTGCTGCTGCTGTTGCTGCTGCTGCTGCTTTGGCTGCAGTTGCAGCAGTAGTTGCTACTGCTGCTGGCTGATGCGGCTGCTAGGGCTGCTGTAGTAGCGACGGCGAGGCAGGTGGGATGGGGGATTTTTTTTGCTCCTCTTGTTTCTTGTTTCTTCTTCCTCGTCTATCACAGCGGGTAGCTGCCCGCTGTCAGCTGCGAGCAGTAGGCTACTGCTCGCTGGCAGCGAGCAGCGAGCTGCTGCTCGCTGGCAGCGGGCAGCGAGCTGTTGCTCGCTGGCAGCGGGCAGCGAGCTGCTGCTCGCTGCTCGCTCACTGCGGGCAGCGAGCAGCAGCAGCAGTCGCTGTTGGCAGCTGCTCGCTACAGCAACTGCTACTGCTGGCTGCTGGTGGTGCACGCTGCTGTAGCTACTGCTTGCCGCTGCTACTTGCCGCTGCTACTGCTCGCTGCTGCTGCGGGCTGTTGCTGCTGCGAGCTGCTGTTGCAGGCTGCTGCCACTGAGAGCTGCTATTGTGGGCTGCTGCTGGTACAGGCTGCTATGAGCTGCTGCTTGTGCTTGCTGCTGCTGCTGCACGCAGCTGCTGTTGGCTGGTGCTGCCACTGCTTGCTGTCGTTGTCTACAGCTGCTGGTGCTGCAAGCTGCTGCTGCTGCATGCTGGTGCAAGCAATTGCACGTGGGTGACGTTGCCGCATGCAACGTCGCCCACAGGTGTTGGACGGGGCCTGCCGCTCACCTCCTCGCGTCACGTGTGGGGGTCAGTGCTGGAGAAGAAATTTCGGCAGCATTTCCCCTCGCCCAGTGGCCATGGGAAAAAAACTGACGCCGCCACCAGGCGGGTCAATGCTACCGGAACAAATCCGGCAGTATTTCCCCTGCATTGGCGCGTATGGGGGTCCGCCGGCGTTGTTTGGCACCTGTACGCCAGTCTTATGCTGCTGCTGCTACGCTCTGGCTCTGATATCAGGCTAGAAACCTAGGCAGCAGGTTGGGGCAGCATGCGTTGTTGATGCAGCGTGCGGGCTTCCACGCTCGTTGCTTAAGTCTGCTGCCCCCTCAATCTCCTGCTCTAGAGACCAAGTATGGACTGAGATGCAAGTCCATACTAAACGTGGGATGGACGTAGAAGACCAGTTTAGTATGGATCTACGCACAAAGCACATAAGCGTCTTCAGTATGTCCACTTCACATGGATCATGGAAGCCATAGTTCACTACTTCGGCTCTACTTGAAATCTTCACTCCTCTTAGATGTGGAAATGAAAATGGTCTTCTACGTCCATCCCACGTTTTTTGTGTAGGGAGAAGGCTAAAAGCCATTGTCAGTGGAGGGGGGGCGGGG